>PVIU01000305.1:0-216701 GCA_004026605.1 Ondatra zibethicus
TATGCATGGTGTTCGGTTGTGGTTTCCTGTGATGGTCTACATTTGCTGTAAAGAAGGACTTTCTT
Source organism: Ondatra zibethicus (assembly GCA_004026605.1). Lineage (NCBI taxonomy): Eukaryota > Metazoa > Chordata > Mammalia > Rodentia > Cricetidae > Ondatra > Ondatra zibethicus. The sequence continues at coordinate 66 of PVIU01000305.1, forward strand.
GATAAGACTTGATAGTTACAATTAAGATGATATGTTTTTTCCAAATGGTAAATCTATATTTGGTGTGGTACTTTTTAAAGAAAATTATAAAACTCAAAATTGATCAAAGAGAACTAAGTAGAGAAGTACACTTTCTCAGGAGGAGCTGGCTAATAAAATAATATTAGATGACAATGTCAAGTTTCCTCCAATAGTCCACTGGTCATGTGAAGTCAGACGAAAGCATAGAAAGGTGTTCTGTGAACTCTTGGTGAAGTTATTTATAAACCTGTGGAGGAGCAAAGGGCCAAGAATCGATGAGCGACTCCTGAAGATTGCGAATAGTTTGTACATGGGATGGAGGAGGATTTACTTTTTAATTTTCGACTTGTCTTAGAGCTGCTGACTCTTCTGAGTGCCTCTCTCCTTCACAAGGACAAAGGCCATCAAACTGTGTTAAACATTGGGTTGTTGGCAGAGAGATTCACAGATAGAGATAGAAAAGCCCTGAATTGAGAAACTGGTAGAAACTGGTAGGGTAACAAACTACTCAGCCATTCAGCAGCCAGCTGTCCTACCAGGACCAAATGCACATGGTGGCTTCCACTCCCTAGAGATGCCCACAGTCTGACATCCTCATCACTTCTTGCTTCCTTTTCTTTAGGGAGAGCTCACATGATAATGTTGCTGTCGCAGCGGGTGGAATCTGTCAAGGCTCATAAAATTCAAGAGACCTGAACCTAAATTATTCCTGCAGTTCTCTATAACTTACTGCTATGTATGTAATACATAGATACAGAGTCCCCTGCAGGCATGCTGCTAACTGTATTGCCTGTATTGCCTGGGACTGGAGGTTTGGTTTTCACTTCTGGCCTGGTTGCTGAATGCAAGTGACATTTTTTTATGTTCATGTCTATATGTTGCATTGCCTAGCCAGGTGTTCCCCCTGATTAGCAAAGAAGCTATATCTGACAGATGGCAATTCAGAGATGTCAAATACCCTAAAGGATGGAAGACCATAACCTGACCTTGTCATGTGTTGGACGAGACCTGCTGAGTTCTGCCTGGCTGAAGTAGACTTTAAATCCACTAGACAAGGGCCAAGTAATAAGCAGGGTAGCTTGTCTTTTGGGAAAATATAATAATATTCATACAAATGAAGTGCACGATACACGCCAAGAGCTCTGAACCTCATGGAGACATGACTTCTCAGCAACACGGCTATGAGACCTTTCCACCTCAGCCCTGAGGAAACATGGCTAGTGGGACTCGGGATCAGAAGCCCCTCTCTCACAGCTGGGTCCGTGGGGGATGCATCCAATCTTCTTTCTGGAACACACGTGACATCAGCTTCCTGTAATGGTTTAATCTTAGGTATCTCAGGTAGCGATTTCATCTTGTCTTTCTGAAAAATAGTCAAGCAATTGTTCCCAATCCCAGATCACTGAGTTTATTGTTGTCCATGGTGCGTCCTCACCTCAATCGTGTGCTAGTGGTTTATGGCTGCTTTGCTTTCTTTCTCTCTCTAGGCTGTCTAGCCTACTTCGCTGTCTGGTGTTCCTTTAAGACTATCCTTCAAGTAGCTACAGAGATAGTTCAGGGGTTGAAACAGTTTGCTCCCGAGCCTGACAACCTTTATTGGATCCCCAGAGCCTCCTGAAGGTTGTCCTCTGTGTGCACACATGAACACAATAAATACATGTAAAAATAAATGCTCCCCAAAGACCCCAAAAGAGTGCTTGTGGGTAGATGTGGACAGCAGCACATGGGAGAGAAGCTCCCCGGGCTGTTTTCGCACCCACACATTCACTCCATTCCAACTTCATCAGGACTGTGGTCCAGCATCACCCCAGACACCAGGTTTCAAACAAGCTCAAGGGAGCCAACAATTACCTCAGGAAGAATCTTCAGCATCCCTCTTAGTGGCTATGTTCTAGCTAGTTTTAGAAAAACGTGCATCATTATTTTGAACAGAATAGCCTCACACTTGACATAAGATGGTGGTCCCTTTGGATGTATTCCTGTCTGTCCTGAATCTGTCAAAGTGCCAATGAAGTGCAAAAGGTGCCATGTTCTTAATGCAACTGAGAGTGACTGAGAGAGTGACTTCAGGGGACCCAAGCAAACTGGAGCTCCTGTTAAATTCGGGAAGACTATGTGATCTGGATCCGCTATTTATTGCTAGATAACGACAAATGACTTCAAATGTAAGTGACTTAGGAAACAATAAACGTTCATTATCCTAACTAATTCCTATTGGTCAGGGATTTGAGAGCATCTTCTCTAGAGGCTTGGGCTCAGGGTGTCTTGTAAATTTACAATAAATATGTAAGCATAAAATATATAAATAGAAAAAGAGAATACTATCTTATTAAGCCATTCTGCTTGCCTTTTCTGGATATTTCATAAATGAATCAAACGATATGATGATTGCCTCTGGATGCTTTCAGGTGACAAAATGTTTTAAGGTTCATGCTTAGTGCAGACTGTATCAGTAGTTTATCCATTTTCATTTGTGAATAGTCTCCCTCAGAATGGGAATATGCCATTTGCCCATCCACTGTTCTTGTTATTATCTATTTAGCTTTATTTTTAATGTACTATCCCTACCACAGAGCATCCTTTCTCCCTTCCATTTTCAGCATTTATCAACTTGACCTGTATAGATAGTTGTACCACTTGATAAAATTATTAAATATTATTGAACTATGAATTTGAAGTAGATGAATGTTATGATACATTGAATATACCTAATAAAGTATAAAAGTGAATGTATTGAATATAAAAATAACTTTAGATAACACTTTCATAGGACCATATTTATTAATTTTAATAGTTTTTTGAGAATTTTGTACAATATCATAGAACTGCCAATGACAACTCTATTTCTTAATGACACACTTCAACTATCATTACAGGAGAGAATTTGAAAGCTGGGCCAATTTGTGGAGCTGTTGAAAGCAAATTTAAAAAAGCATACTCTATATTTTCTGAAAGAGCAGGCGTGGGACACATTCTTTGTGAAAATTTAGATGTGTACTGTGAAGAATGTGAGAATGACTTACCTGTGAACATTTAGTGTTTGCTAGCCAACTGCTTCTTCCTCACTTGTATTTTGAAATGGGATCTCACTAACTGACTGTCCTTGAACTTGCAGTTGTCCCTCCTGGGCCCACCCAGTAGCTGGGATAGAGTGCACTGCTGGCCCAGCCAGGAGCAGACTTTCGATACGGACAAGCTTGTAGTTTCCATGGCGGTATTGGAGACTTTTATTTTTTAATGATGTCTTGCCATGACCTCAGTTAATATGGGATAGGAATGTCGAGTGAAGTATAAAATTGGGGGGGTCAGCAGTGTCCAAGCAAATTTAATTGGCAATATGAGTTGGATAATTGGACTTTTGTCCACAAAATTGTGACCAGGGAGAGAGTTTGAATTGACTGAAACAATTTTGCATTTGAGGAAACCGAGGTCTAGAGGGCTGATGAGTAGTTGACCTTACCCAGCAGGATGGAATGAGACCATCTCACCTCCTGCCATGTTCTCAACCATGAGCTCCTGGTGGGTCCCACATTATTATGGAAAAACACAAAGGCCACAAATGGAATTTCTTGCCCCTGGTGCACAAAATGCTCTAGGTGGACACGTCCAATGTCTTCTGATGTGGCTGCTTGTGGAGAGTGAATAGCTTTGCTTTGATGGCATCGTTTGATTTAGCTTCTGGGTTTTCTTCCTCTTTAGGTTTTCTCTCTAGTTAAACCGAGGCTTCTTCCCAACCTATCTATAGGCACTGGCTTCAGCTTTAGAATCAGCAGTAAGTGTGATGGGATGGGGAGAACCATGAGCAAGCCTCCAGACGTCATGAAAATGACTTCCTAGCTTTTCTTCATGGGTGAGATAGCTTGAGACTGCTACTCGGGAAAATAATGGGACTTGTCATGCATTTCCTCTGGATAAATCTGGCTTTAATAGCAGAAGTCCCTGCTTTCTTCACTCCTGTTTATTTTCAGTCACTCAAACTGACGTGTGCTGTCAATATCTCCTCACTGTAAGTGTAAGCAGGAATATTTAAAGAAAGCAGTATTGTTTGATTTTAGGGTTAGCAATTTTCCAGGGCCCACTGGCAGAAGCATTTAGTGCTAAAGAATCGCATGTGTTTGCTTTGTTCTAAATATAGACTGAACAGCATGTAGTAGAGCCTGCAGGCTTCAGACCAAAGCTTTGGAATATTAAAAAAAAAAAATCCAGGAACCAAGTATCTCTTGCCCAGAATTAAACAAATGAGTCGTTTTCTGCTAACGGCAGGAAAAGAACTGAAGGAGAGATCAGATTTTCTATTCAAATCTTTTGGTGGCTTTTTCAGTTTTTTTTTTCCTGTTTCACATTGTAAAACCAGAGTCTGGCCACTTTGCTCCAGCAACTCCTGTCTGGCTAAGTAGACGGCAGCTGGTGTGTGGTCTTGCAGGACCTGGGAAAGGCTGACGGGTAATCGATGCAACTGCTTTGAAAAGACACAGCTCTGGCATGTTTGCCTTTGAACTCTGCCCTTAGCATGCCTTTAGTTTTGTACACATCTGGCACAGTGCCAAAGAGCTTCCAGGGCAAGTGGTTTGACTTTGGGTTGTATCTCCAGTGAGAAGAGGAAGGGCACAGGCAAGGCTTCTCCTTGTTTCTCAAACTGGAAACTGTAGGTCCTGTGGTCTCCTGACGTTATTTTCAAAGATACATATGTTGTCAGATATATATGACACACACACACACATATATATATATATATACATATATATGTATGAGCATATTATAAACCTTGTGGACGGCCCATTTGTTGAACTGTTGTAAGAACTGTCACAGATTTAATTTATCAAACAACCGTTCATCGCTGCACCATCGTGGAGGCTGGAGGTCCAAGATCTTCCACTTAGTGGCTTCCCAGGGATGACAGTGGGAATTTATTCCATTCTTTTCCTGGCTTCTGATGGCTGCTGGCAATTTTAGTATTCTTTTTCCCGTGGTCCCTGCCATCACACTTGCTTGGCATTTTCCTTATGTGTGTGTTTGTGTGCCCTCATTTGTCAATTTTTGTTAGGATATGGATGTCTTAGATAAAGGTCTACCCTACTGATATTGTTTGGACTCAACCATTTACAAAAGATGCCATTTCTGAATAAGGTCCTTTTCATGGTTCCTTGGGGTTCAACGTCTTTTGGGGGAAAACATTTCATTTCATAATATCTTCTATGGAAGCCGTACCAGTCAGAGTTTAAAGATGTGATGAAGAAAAGTCTTGTCCTCAAAAGAAAAGAGAAAGAGGTGACTTAGCATGTTTATAGGATATTGGTACCAAGGGAATGCAAGAGAGTAGCCTGCCAAGATAATCCTCTAGGAAGTTTAGCTTATGGTGGTTGGAGCAAAGAACAGTGGTTATATAGAGTAGGGCAGACTGGGAGCCTAAGAAAGCCACACTGCAACATTCATTTGTAAAATCTCTAAAAGTAGCAACTCATGCTCTACCTGGAACGCAACTCAATGCTGGATGCAGATAATTGGTCACTACCTTGACACAACTGTACTAGAGACAAGTAGCCAAGTTTTCTTTCCTGTCTTTCTTTTTTTGTAGTGAAGTTTTCTTAAAGGGGAATGTTAGATTCAGAAAAAGTACCCTGGTTTTACATTTTTACTACTTATAACAACAATAATCATCATTTACTGAAGGCCCTTATGCCGGTCATTGTGTAAAATCTTGTCTCTGCTCATCATCCATCTAAGTTGTCATAATCTCCATTCGTTAGCTAAAAGTTTTGGTGAGATCGACACTTGGATAAGTTGTGTTTAAACTCAATCCCTGCTTTTTATATCATTTTTGATTTCCTAAAACTCAAGTAAGACCAACATTTGTCAGAGACCTGGGCCTCAGCTCCGAACGTCCACAATCCTTTTTATTTTTAAAGCGTGTGTTCCCCTTGCCCGTGTACGTAAACTCAAAGTACAGAGAAGGACATGATGCGATGCACCGACTCATGAACCCTGGGTAGGAATGAGAAGAGACTCCCAGCCAAGCAGGCCTGTGTCTTGCCAGGGAACTCTTCCCTGAGGAAAAGCACCACTGAGAAGCTCAGGGTATCAGTGGCACACCCTGATGAGATTCAGTCACAAAATAGCTCATGAATCCAATCCAGTCATGTTGATCCGGGCACTCCTCTCTCTAGAAGAAGAGATGAAGTGAGTCTCGCACTCACTCCATGCCGTTCTTAGCTGGGAGTCAGCTTTAAGACCTTTCATGGGAAGTTGCATTTGCTTTCCAAGTTGTCAAGCTGCCCTAGCGACACCATTGTCTTCTGGACACATGGGGGAACTTCTATGATTGGAGACTATTTTGAGATTTGGACAGCTAGACTTGCCTCTTGCACAGTGCGGGGCACTGAAGTCTGAGGGAGAAGCCAGTCATCTTAACAGGCTAATTTCCTTGCGGATGAGGTCCTTACTATTGTTCATTGAACAATCCGGCTCCCTCCTCCTTTGGCCCAATGTTGTGCCATAAAGTATTTCCAACTTTAAGGCAAGCTAGACATAAATCAGGAATGAAATTGTAGTTAAACAGTAGAGCCAGCTTGTTTCCATTTGGGGATAGTCTCTGATTGAAAAACAGGCTTTGCAGTGGCATTTCCAAGGTGGGTGTTTCAGGTTTTGCTTTGACAAGTAAGTTCAAAGATCAGAAACTGCATACGCAATATGGCTTTTCCGCCACTCCCAGCCCGACAAGTTCATCAGGGTCTTTCACACTGCTGTTGGAGGTACAGAGGCAAACCATCTTGGAGGGAATACTTTATTGTAGTCAAATAACTACCTTATCCCCATGATGCTTCCAGGGTAGGAACCTCAGTCTGCTAATGTAAAGTTGCTTAGTGCAAGTACAAGCACTATAGGCCTCTGCATGGAATGGAATATTGAACTCAACTCCTTCTTTGTCTTTGCCCCACCCCCTTCCTTCTAGTCTGCTCCCTAGTTATTTCAGGATTGAGAGGTATTACACTGAAAACAATTAGTATTTATTTTAAAGCAATAGTAAGTAGCACTGACTATTTTCTATGGAAGCGTATCTTTCTGAATTTTAACTTTCTAAACTGGGGAAGAAAATACTTCTTACTTCTGGCTTTTCTTTCGCTGCTGAAGTGAAGCGCTGTGTATGCGAGAGAGCGTAATGCACGTGGTGGCAAATGCCTTCCCACCCTTCGGAACCATGTAGAATGAAAGACCACCATCTAAACAATGGGGAACGCTTGGACAGAATCTTCATTGTGCTATGGTATCCTGATGAAGTAAGGGAAGCAAAAGAAACAGTCTTGCATTCAGAAACAAAACCAAGAATGCCAAACATGAATACATGGTATCAAGTGTCCTTTTAAAAATGCCCAAGGCAAACTGCCGTGGCTTGGTCGTATTGCAATGGATCTTCCTAATCTTCCTTCCATAGTGGGTTCTAATCCCCACTCATCATTAAGCACATTTCTTTTGCTGCTGCCATGGTACAGTAGAGACGTAAGCATGTGGAAGCCGGGTTCATATCTGTTTTACGTAACCACCCTTTAAAGAATCCCACAGAAACGTCTATGCTAGAAGTTGGTGCTAGCAGATTTCCAGGACCAGCTGCAAGTTATGTAGGCATTGCGTCCTGGAGAACTGAGGTTTCTGATCTTGGACCAATTTGTTGAGTTTTACAGGGCTTTATTTGACATTTTCCTTGTATTTCTTAGAGAAACTTAGAAGTGTGTCTTGGATTGGTTTAAAGGGGTGAGTTCAGTGTCTCCTACTACACTGGGAAAAGGCAAAAGAGATAAGAGAAAAGGAAAAATGGCCTTGTTTCTGCGAAGTCAAGACGTGCTAAGTTCAAGAACAGCTCGCTCAATGTGGGCGTGACACTGTGAGGCATTCAGATGTGGGAGATGCTGCTATATCTCCCTAGCACAACTGTGTAAATGCCTGAAGGTCGACCCTGAGAAGCCAAATGGTCTTACCTACTAAAGGGCACCCACACTGCAGCTGAGGTCTCTACTTTGCATGGTCTAGTCTTCTGCTACAGATGTTTGTTAACCCTTTGTGGTCTCAATTGTGATTTATTTTCTGAATGGCTTGTAATTATTATTTTGAACAGTGTGCAGTGAATGCTGCTTAGGCGAATGCAACAGACTCAGAGATAGCAATTGAAAAAGCCTCTTCCTACTTCCATCCTCGTTCTTGCTTAACACAGATCACCGGCTCTGATAGTCTCCGATAGACCCTTAAGATGATTCTTATAAATGCCTGTTCACAATGGCTCCATTTTATTAGAAGGGATGAGAACATAAGAGCTCTTTGTAAGCCTGCCTGGAGATGCTTCTGTATGTTGGACTTTATGGCAAATCAGAATATGTAGAATGGTTTTTTCATCCCTTAGCAATAGTTAAACTATCAGAATGAAAAATAGTTTTTATTTAAAATGTGCTTATTTAATGTGTCTTGTTTTGAGCTCAGTGGCATGCGCCTCTAAAATTGTTCTTTATGTGTACACACACGGGTCTAACTTGTGAGGCATCTCTTTTGAGGTGCGTATTTCAGACATATCTAAAACGTATTGGACTGAAGAAATGAACTTCTTGCTCTTTTTGATTTTCCAGTGCTTGGGACCAAACCCAATGCCTCACACATGGTATACAAGTGCCCTATCGTAAAGGCATAGCCCAACTCTGGAATCTTTGTGAAAAGACTTTCAAAAAAACAAAACAAAACAGGGCTGAAGACATGAGTTCCTCTGGCTTTGAATGGATACATTTTAGCATACATGTGCATTTTGACAGTTTTTACACAGGGCTCTTCAGTTCTATGCTACGAACTATCATTAATTGATTTTTTTTTTTACCTTGGAAAGTAGCCTTCTAATTTCCCCTTTCATTTCTCATTTATGAATTCAAAGTTTTCTTTTTAAAGATTTATTTTTATTTTTATCTATGTATTAGGCATGGGTATGTGCATGTACATGCATACGCTTGTGGGGAACAGAAAAGTGTAAACATTTCACAAGGCTTAAATAGAGCTTCCACTTGTTTCTTGAAAAATGTTTTAGGTGATTCAGTTATACGCTCACGTTAAAAAACCCATTGCACTCCCCTGTGCTGTTGCAGGAGGCCGCTCGTTTGTTCCCGGCCACTTAGCCCTGAAATAATCACACAAAACTGTATTAATTAAATCACTTCTTGACCTATTAGCTCTAGCTTCTTATTGGCTAACTCTTACATATTAATTTAACTCATTTCTAGTAATCTGTGTATCGCCACGTGGCTGTGGCTTACCAGCAAGATTCTAACCGGCATCTGTCTCTGGCAGCTCCATGGCTTCTCTCTGACTCCGCCCTTCCTTTTCCCAGCATTCAGCCTAGTTTTCCCTGCCTACCTAAGTTCTGACTGCTATAGGTCCAAAGCAGTTTCTTTATTCACTAATGGTAATCACAGTACACAGAGGAGACTCCCATATCACTGTGCCCCTACACCACACCTTATAGGCAACTTGTGCAGATTAAGAATATAAGTATGGGGGCTGGAGAGATGGCTCAGAGGTTAAGAACTTTGACTGATCTTCCAGAGGTCCTGAGTTCAATTCCCAGCAACCACATGGTGGCTTACAACCATCTGTAATGAGATCTGGCTGCTTCTGGTGTGCAGGCATACATGTAGGTAGAACACTATACATAATAAATAAATCTTTAAAAAAGGATTGTAAGTATGTAGCCTGAGAGATTAGTAGCTGTGAGTTGTCACTCCTTCATTTTATGTGACTTGTATTAGCAGTGTTGCAAGGCACTGCTTAAGAAATAACACACAGGAATGTCATAGATGTAAGCTGTTATAATTTCCTCATCTTTAAGATGCTGACCACACAGTAGTGTGACTTGCTACTCTAGCTGTATTTGTCATCTTAGAATAAGAACCTTGAGTATCAGCTCTTTTTCATTGTTTGGATTGGTGTAAATATTAGCAATTTTACAATTTTGGCTGGATTGGAGTATTGATATCTCCCCTTTCTCCTCTCAGTCATATGTCATGTTGTCATGTGTGGATGAATGGGCATGAAATTCTTAGACGGCTCATCTGTCTACATCTCTACTTGTAGGGAAAGTTTAGCATCATTTCCCTCACCGGAATCAGCTATGTAAGACTGAGTGATTGGTGATGTGACCGGTAGCAAGAATTCACCCCACCCTCGCCATTGGCTAACCCCAACTATTTCTGCATGACAAAGGAAACTTGGCTATGTCAATCCTGAGGCTTTTGCTAGGGCATGTGCTTTGAATTATTCTGCATGGTGAGCAACTTGATTCTCATATACATTTAAGTAGGGATAGCAAATTTACTTGGTACCCCTTATCTTTGAATTTGCCTGACACTGAAATTTGTATGGAAATCAGTAGTTTAATTAACGAAGAACTGAGCAGAATACTTGAACAAGCAAGTGAAGGAGGAGGCTTCAAGTATATGAGCAACCAGAAGGCACACATGTTAGAATCTTTGACCCTTGCTTTTGATGCTCAGCACTCCAAAGAAACAAAAGGATAACATCTTTTAGTTCAGTGAGTATGTAATGATATATGATCTTTTGGATTATTTTGTGGAAGACTTTTCTGTTCTTATTGATGTCTAGAAGTGGTTTCTTCTTTCTTAAGCCTAGATCTGTCTCTCCAAGTTTATCCATTCACCGATATGACTGCAAGAATAAGGCTTTCCGATCGGTGTGGATAACTTGAGCAACGTTGTCTACTTTTCTCCTCTTCTAGTCTGCGCACTACACAAACCTTGCAGGTGCCCTAACACTCAATTTTGCCTAAGGATATTTTAAGTTTAGTAGATGAAAAGCTATTGATCTTTATGAATTTTATTAAATATCATTTCTCATTAATATTCCAACTCTTTGCATGGACAGTTTTTTACACTGCTTATATTAGAGTGTGTCTCTGTGGGAAAGCCGCGTGCGTGGCATGCTAATTGCATCAGCTGCACAAAGACGGTCACTATACAGCAAGTGTCACTGTTTACTGTAACACTGAGGTTGAATTTCTTTCCCTGGAACTATCACCCATAAAAGATGTGATAGTGTCAAGCAGAGGGTGTGTCATGCTACGCTTGTAGCTGCTGTCAGCTCAAATCCCAGCTCTCACACCATCCTTTGTCTCAGCTCTGTGCTTTGGCTTCTCTCTTCTGATGCTAACAATAGATACCTTCCTAGGAGTATGGACATGAGATTTGATGTATGTAGCCAAGTGGTGCTTTTAACCTTAGGATTGATCATTCTAACTCTTAAATTTGGCAATATTGCTCCTTTTCACGTATGTGGCTGTTTATACGTGTGGAGTATATGTTTGTGTGCACACAGAGGTTGGTGAAGTCCATTGGAGGTCAGAAGAGGATGTCAGAGGAGAACGTTGGGGGTCCTGCTCTGTCACTCTCTGCCTTATTCCTTTGAGGCAGGGTCTCTAAAGTCACCTGGATGGTGGCGAGTGTCCTTTTCTCTGGAGATCATTGGAGTTACAGAAATGTTCAGGAAAGACTGGCTTTTTACACGGGTGCTGGGAATTCAAACTCAGGTTCTCTTGCTCATTCAGCCAGCCACTCTTACCCACTGTGCCATCTCCCTAGCTTCCATATTCCTAGTTTAAGAGATTTATTTTTATTTAGGTATATGCATGTATCTCTGTGTGGGTGTATGTCATGTGTGTGCTGGTACCTACAGAGGTTGTAAACGGGTGTTGTATTCTCTAGAGCTGGAGGAACAGAGACAGTTGTGAGTTGCCCAATATGGATGCTGGGAACCAAACCCAGGTCCTCTGGAAGAGCAGTAAATACTCTTAATTGTTGAGTCATTTCTTTAGCCCTCCCCATATTTTTATTACAAATTAAAATGTAATTACAGCATTTTACCATTTCCTTTCCTCCCTCCAGTACCTTCTATGTACCTCTCCCTTGCTCTATCTCAAAATCACAGCCTTATATATATATATATATATATATATATGTGTGTGTGTGTGTGTGTGTGTGTGTGTGTGTGTGCATAATTTTTTTGCATATGTACACACACACATATATGTCTAACTATATTAATGCAACCTGTTCAGTCTGCTTAGTGTTTATTTATAAGTGCATGTTTTCAGGGTTGACTACTTAGTATTGTACAGTCAATTAGAGGGCTCATCCTCAGGGAAGACTATTTCTTCAGCTTTCAACCTTCCTGCATTGCATAATTCCTAACTGCATTCTAAACACATATCCTTTCACCCACAGGTAAGTGTAGCTCTTGCCCTTCATCAAAGAAGTTTTGCTTTGTGACAGATGGTGACCATTATAGAAAACCTTCAACTGATCAAAATGCAGAGAAGTGATTGCGGCTCAGTCCCAACCAATACATCTGCAACACACTCTGCACGTAAGGCTCAGAGAACATTTAGGAAGAGGGAGGCAGAAAGATTGTAAGAGCCAGAGGAACATAGATATGACAGGGACTATTCGCCTATGATACCTCAAGAATATGGCTGTCTAAACAAGACTCGAACAAGTACAACACTAATAGATGTGCTGACATGGAAGGAGGAAATCTCACAGGCCCCCACCCATAAACCAATTATTATAGGCAGCAAAGGACCGCTGTGAGTGGGAAAAATCCTAGACTAGGTTTTTCCTTTGAAGACTCCCTAGATAGGCATTTACTAGTGAACTTCTTATTATCCATGCCAAAGAAATGTTGGAGAGACATTGCCTTGTTTGTTAAAACAAATGAAATAAACTATTCTGTTTAGTGGACATTTTTGAAAATTAGTGATGATCATGTCCTGTGACCCCCATTCTCAGTGTCAAGAGGGCCATTGGGAAGAAGTTACTCAGTTCTGTACATGGTTTGCTTTGGATGTGGCATATGTGACCGTGTGGCTGTGGGCACCTGGACACTGTGTTTGTGAGAACATGGGTCAGGAGGGATGAGCTTTAGCTGTTGAAGAGTGTCCTTTTCTCATAATTCACAAGGGAGTGATTTGTTTTGTTTGTTTGTTTTAGAGACAGGGTTTCTCTGTATCTCTGGCTGTCCCAGAACTCTCTCTGTAGATCAGGCTGGCCTTGAACTTACAGAACTCTACCTGCTTCTGCCTCCCAAAGGCTAGAATTAAAGGTGTGCATCCCCACTGGTCATACAAGTGTTTGAGAGTGGGAGGTGTTCTGTCCATCCCTAACAACTCCATTTTGATTGGATACTGTCTTGACTGTAGGCTTCAATGAAGAGCTTGAGGTAGCTTGGATAAGTGTGGCAATGATTTCAGGATAGTTACATTTTTGTAACCTAAATCTGTTTTATTATGCCTCCTGTAATCACTATAGTTACTTCCTTTATAGTCGGTTGGAACAAAGTTTTAGCTTTCATTCCATGACAACCCCTGAGGTACTTGAAAGTAGTTTTGTGCTAAGTCTCTGTCTGTGTGACAAAAAACACACATCTTCTCATTCCTCACTACTCTATGACTGGGCTGGAAAGAGGCTTTGTTTCCTTTTACTGAACCAAGCTCCACACTCAGTATATAAGCAGCATAGCTGGGGCAGATTCCGGGAGGATGTGGTAGCCTTCCCCAGGGATATACTCTTTTTAAGGCCATCCAAGATTAAAAGACTTTGGCAACTGCACAGTTGCTTGAGTGGTAATGAGTTCTAGGAATCTGGGCTGAGTTGTTTTTATCCTTGCCGCTGCCAACGTCTATAACTTGCTCCCCTTTGGGGTACTAAATCCAGCACTAGTTTACAAGAAATTTTAGCTTCCTTAGTTTTGACTCAACTTGCTGCTGATTCATGTCATTTTTTTCTTATAATCCATCAATTTTCCTACTACACCCAGTTGGAAGACAAGCATCTCAGAGATGAACCAGTAAATATTCTGTCTTTATATCAGAAAAGTTAAGAAGAATATCATGCTGCTTATCAACTGATAAGTCATTTACCAGATCGGAAAGCTTGATGCTGTGTTAGAATTATACACAGTGTCCGTGTGATTCAATGCATGTGAATGCCTCCATTTAAAAACAATTTGAAAATCATCACACTCTTCTCAGAATCTATTCCAGACAAAAAAGTTGTCAGTAGCCAGAAGTAGCCCAAGTCTGCCCTTTACTCAGCTTATCGAAGATTTAGCTGTAACCCAGCAGTCTGGCATTTATATCTAGTCATTTAGATATTCACAGAACTGATGGGACAGGGGCCAAACAATTTGGAGGGTTGACCAAATGAGCAGCTTGAAGCTTTCGACCTGCTAGCTGTCTGCAGCGCATCCTCAGCTTCTCACAGCCATATCCTGGTCGTCTTCTTCAGCTTCAGCCACAGATGGCTTTTACAAGCAGCCGTGACTCCTAGGCAACCTGGCTTTCCTTACAATATGATGGTCTCGGGACTCCTTGTTGGAGGTGTGTTCATTGCTCATTTAATAAAGCTTCTCCCAGAGTCCTTTGTGGCACGACTCACCTGGACCCTGGCCTTTTGCTGTGCAGCCTTTGAAGTGACCCTGCTTTTATGCCCCTTAAACCTTACCTAAAGCATATGGCTTGCTGTACGTAGCAAGTTGTCACTCACTTTGTTGCTGTCTTTTGTGGACTGTGTGGCAAGACGTCAGCTCTGATAATAGATGATTCCTCATTAAATCGCCAGAGCAAGCACCGTTCCCCCCATCCCCTCAACCTGGCATCCATCCATAGGATGGATGCCAACTGCTGCTTGCTTTTCTGGGCATTATTTCCTTGCCTCCCAATAGCAGCTTGTCAGCAAAAACAATTTTTGTTGGACTTAAATTTTGCTAATGATATACTTAACAGGGGAAGGGAAAACCAGGGCATCAGTGATCACAAATACCTACATCTGGCGTGGTATTGAAAGCAAAACAGATCACAGCTGCCTTTGACAGTTAATGTTATTAAAATGTTCAACATGGAATTTCTATCTTAAATAAGAAACACTTGAATGGAATGGTTGGGATTAACAGGAGTTAAATTGAAACCATGTTGCCCTGTAGGTAATAGGAACGCTGGACACAAATGCTGCCTTTACTATAAAAGCATTCTTTGCCCTCAAATTATCCATGTGGCCCTGTTTGTGCCACTGGAATTTGATTAGGTTTGGCTTTTTCATGAAGCCAGGAGGCAAGAAGCACCCACTTAATCTCCTGTTAAGTGGCTCATTCCCTGCCCAGGCCTTTGGGCACCTAAGTTTATTAAAATGTCCTGGAGTTCAGGTCTGTTAACTCAAGGCTGTCCCATGCACATGCCTGGCTGCTGGCCTGTTCTGTCGTCTAACATGTGATTTGCTCAACCCAAGGGCTGCAGAGTCAATAGTCACTGGGAGACCTTGTTAAGAACCCGGGACAGTAGTTGTCAGTTCATTGTTTGGTTCACAGGTGTTAGCTGGAGATTGGAATGCCTCCATCTGGCAATCCTGTAGCCAGCATTCAGTCTGGGAACATACAGCTGTCAAGGTATTGAAGTAGAGTTGCTGGCTTCAATTCTCCAAATTCACCCTGGTGCCTTAAGGCTACTTATAAGTAAAAATGTGTTTATCTTTTCAGAAACACTTACGTAGACCTGTAGCTCACCTTTCTTGTCACTTGTAATTCTTAGAAGAAAATAATCTATTCCCCTAGGAAATTTCAAAGAACCAGAATTCATTCTGTGCCCACATTGGGAATTCCAGAGAGCTGGTAAGCAAAGTAGATACATGACATAGAAGTCTATTCTGGCATTCTCCAGAGAACTGCTTCCAAAAGAAATCAAGTTTTCTTGATTAATTTTACCAGGACAGTAATATACAAAGGGTTCTTCTCTGAGCTGCAAAGGATTCTGGACATGCTGTCTTGCCTGCTTCTCCTCCTGTGATTCTGTCCTTTGGCAATCCTTAGCTAGTGTGTAATGTCTGTAGTCCACGGCTAGTCCATCAATAGATGCTTAAGTCCAGTTCCTCAATATTTATTATTCTTATGCTATTTCAATAGCCTTCTACCGGCTTTCCTTTTCAACAGCAAACACTAGTCTGCCAAAAAGACTCTGCCAATGTTACCCTTTTGGTTGTTCTGCTCATTATTCACAAGCTTTGAGTGCTGCCAAATCGCCAATGGGATTGTTTCAAAAGATCCTTGGTCCTCATACAGCGTGAAGCATATCCAAAAATACTAGTCTAGCTTTCTTTCCTGTCTTATCATCTATGAGGTCTCTTTAATCAGATAGTTCATTCCAGCCAGTGATTTGGGTCTTTTTGAGGCCAAACGCTCCAGCAAACATATGGACACATGCCATCTGCTGCCTGCTAGGTCTCACCCAGAGCCTCTGTCCAGACATCTCTCCTCATTCTTTAAGACCTCGAGTCCAGCATTCTCCTGCAACATTTCCTGGCATCGTTAGAACAGACATAAATTTCTCTTGCCTGGTGTGTAGACAGCCTGCTAACAGGATCTCTGGGTGAGAGAGAGAGTCTTTATCAAGCCAATATATTTTTTTCTTTGTTGAATTCATATCATAGGGTTGGAAACTCAACTTTATTCTTATATCTCTCTGACTCCACTTTAACATCCTGAGCTTACAAAGTGAACCCATTCGGTAATTGAAAGACAGATGCTATGGTTGGTCTTTGTTATTTCATTGACTGGAGGCATACTACTTTGTGTGTGTGTGTGTGTGTGTGTGTGTGTGTGTACATTTTCAGCGAGGTTGAGCTGATGGAGGAGACCAACCTTTGTATGGACAGGACCTTCCAAGATCTGAGAAGCCCATACATCAGGAGGTCTGAGGAAAGCTTATTTGTGCCTTTCTTCTCTTCTCGTTGAGTGAGTGTTACACGATTCTGTCACTGCTCTTGCCATTCTCCAGTGAGCTCAGACTCCAATTTCTTCAGCCTTCCCAGGTAGGCTCAATTCCAGCAACCCTCCAGAGATCCTCCAAGCTTTCAGCACTGAGTTGAGGCCTCTCTATCGTAAAGACAACCATGTTGAACTGCTCATTCTCCATCATACAAGCTGAAGAAAACAGAATATCTATATTAAGAAAAAATAAAAGTATTCTAACTTTGCACCGTTCATAAAAACAAATCCCAGGTCAGGCAGTAATGTTGTCGTATAATAATGTGGGGAATATCTTTGTTGCTACTGTCAAGTAAGGGCTATTTATTTATTTATTTATTGGTGTTGGGTCCAAACCTAACATCTTGTTTTTCCTAGATAAGCACTCTCTTTTAGCCTAAATCCCTTACTCTAAGTATGTTTTTGATACAAGAGAAATCTATATTTATTGTATTAATGGAATTGGGTTTTTGCCACAAAAAGCTTTATTTTAGTGGGTTATGATATAGAAATTCATTTTTTAACAGTGAAGGAGGAATGTTTGAGTCAATAAATGACCTTTTTTATTTCAGTCAAGGATAAAATAAAGGCTGTGCTCCTTCATCCAGCATTTAGCTGTCCAAGGATATTCTCGGTGTGGTCACTACAAACATTAAAATAAGAAAGTTCAGTACAGTAAAACTCACACAGAAAGTTCTTCTGTACCAGACAAAGGACGTCATCTCTTCCTTTCATTCACAGCACACTGGAGAGAAGTTGGTGAACAAGCCATAGGCAGTGTGAGAAGGCGTGGCCTAGCTTTGCTGCCAAAGGAGGACAGAGTTGGATGGTCAGTGATTATCAAACTCTACTCATAAACTGCGTGGATGGGGTGCACGCCTTTAATTCCAGTACTCAGGAGGCAGAGGCAAGAAGATCTCTGTGAGTTTGAGGCCAGCCTAGTCTACAAGAGCTAGTTTCAGGACAGGCTCCAAAACTACAGAGAAACCCTGTCTTGAAAAAATGTCTACTCATAAAATGGACACATGTGCCTGTATTGAAATACCAAATGCTAGCCAAAGACCAGACAGCATATGGGAGAGTTTTACATATAATATAAAAACATATGCTGCTGCGAACTCCTGCGTGTAGCTGCCAGGTGACACCAAAAACCACACTGTTTTACTCCAGTCCTCCCGACAGCTGGCTCTCAAACCATCTACCCTCTTCTCTGTGATGGTCTCTGAGCATCCTATAGTGGAACGGAAGGATACAGATAGACTATTTATGGCCAAGCACTTCCTTGACACTTACGCTCTATACTGTGACCAGCTGTGAATTTCTGTGTTAACTACCTTGCAGGGAACAAAGCAACTTCTTTGGTTGGGGTTGGGGAGCTGCACTAACCTATAGGTACAGAGATACCAGTTTAGAGAGAAGTTTGATACTATGTCCATGTAGCATAATAATAGTAGCAGGCTCAAACCTGGTGCTTGTGAGCTCTCCAATCATGGGTTTCCGGCTAGATTTACAGTGCCAGACTTTAAACTCAAGCAGAAAGCGGTTGGTTGCTCTTAGAAGCTTCATTCTCCTATTAAATTATTGGGTATGTCTTGCCAGGCTGGTCATAATTGTAGTTCACAGGGGTCACAGCTGGGCAAGAGTGCTGGTTGCTTGTCTTCCCATACTGCCTACATAGCGCCTTTGGTCCTATGAAAACTAACCAGTGTGGAAGAATTCTCCTGATTAGTACCAACTTGATTCCTTCATATTCTATAGTGCAAGTTTGTGGTATCATTGCCAATAGGGTCATACTATCAAGTTCTGTTGGCTAACCAAGAGCAGTGGCAATTGCCTGTGTTATCGGGGATGAGGGCTCTGGGAAACCCAATAACTTCTCTGGGGGAGGGTATCTCTGGTATCTCTGGGACACTCATCACTTATCTGAGGGTCTCTGGGATACCCATAATCAACACCTCTAAAGTAAGTATTCTACACTTGACACTGGGTTTTTAATCTGGCATTCTAAGGCTTCTGAGAGGAAAATTATTTCCTGTGTTGTTTAACTTCAATTAAATTCTTTATAAATAGATAAAATATTTATTTTATAAAATATATCACAATGTATATAATGTTATATCATAAAATGTATTAAACTCATGCATATTTATTTTGAGAAGATAAAATTCTTCTCATGTACCTTACCCTTCCATCTTCCTCCCCACTTTTTCTCTAATACCCATATTTTGTTATCCCCTCTCTTAAGATATTAATTCACCTCTTCCTATAATGGTTTCTTTCTAGTTTCCTGGATTCTGCAGTTACTCCAAGTTAAATACACCACTTTAAAGATTCAATGGTAAGATTCACATTTGAGCAAAAACTTATTTTTTTCCCTATGTCTGGGTTACTTCAATCAGTATATTGTTTTCCAACCCCATTCACTGAACTGAAAAATTTAATTTTTCCTTACAGTTGAATAAAATTCTACTGTGTCTATGTACCACATTTTCATTATTCATTTGTCAGTTGATGGACATCTAAGCTGTTCCCATGCCGTAGCTATTGTGACTAGAGCAGGGATAGACACCAATAAGCATGTATCTCTGTAGTAGGAAAGAGAGGCCTTTTGGAATATGCCCAGGATTGGCGGACCTGGTTCATATGGTAGACCCATTTCTAGATTTTTTAATGACCTGCCATGTTGATTTCCATAGTGGCTACACCAATCTGTACTTCCAATCATAGTGCATGAGGGTTATTTGGAACTTTTACCTACCAACGAGACTGGGAATTTCTATGGCCACTTTGGAAACAGTTTGACCTCATCTAATGTAGCCTCAAACAGTCACATCTTGTGATACAGTATCCTGCTGGTAAGTCTAGGTGGTAAAGAAATGTTTGAAATTTTCCTGGAAAATATAAGATTTTCACAGCAACATTGTTTGTGTTTGTTATCCTCCACAGAAAAAATATTCCAAATGTGTTTTTTCTTAATTTAAAGGGTGAATCAATAAATTGTCTTTTGTTAGTCTTTTTTTTTTTCCTTTTTTCCTATTGACACATCAGAATGCAGTAGACCAAGACAGCAAATGCATTCTGCTGCTGGGCAGAAATATGGATAAGCTTTAAAAAATAATATCAGACAAAATAAATAACACACAAGAAATGGAACATAACTCAAAAGAATAAACTTTTTGTATTCTCAAAAGAATACAAAATCTTTAGGAAAGGGTTTGACACAGAAATAGACAACCTATAGACTGTGCAAAAATCTTGGCTAACTATATGTCAGAGAGGAGGTTAATGTGTATAAAATGATCTAAAAGAATTTTTAAAAACACCAAAATCATAACAAATTATCAATCAATAAATGAGCAAATGAACTGTGTAGACAATTCTCCAATAAATAAGGAAATGAGCTACAGATGGCCAATAAATAGACATCTTTAGTCAGCTAAGAAATGCAAATGGAAGCTCTGCGAGGATTACAGTTTACCCCAGCCATGGGGAAGCGCATGAAGCAAACAGATGACAATAAATATTGGTAAGGATGTAGGGAAAAAGAATCTTAATGCAGCGCTGATAGGAATGCAAACTGAGCATTCACCTTGGAAATCAACAAGGGAATTCCTCCCAAAAAACAAAAGTTAGAACTCTGGTGTGATCCAGATATGCCACTCCTGGGAATATTCCCAAAGAATCTAAATGTGTATACAGCAGAAATCAGAGATGTTTGTATATATTTATTATTGAATGATCATAATCACCAAGATAATGAAACAGTCCTGATACCCATTAATAAATGGGTGGTTAAAGAAAACATAGTGTATAGCAGTAATGTGTGTGTGTGTGTATTGAATGAACATAGAAGAGGGGCTCTAAGAGGGAGGAAGAAGGAGTTTAAAAGAAAGTGGGAGCAAGAGAAGATAATTGAGGAGAAAGCAAAATACCTCAGTTTTTTCTTACGTGTGGAATCCAGAGGATAATGGGAAGCTATGAATCAAGAGGACATGCTCCATCATGATGGAGAAGCATGGTGGCAGAATTGTGAGGTGTCTGGTCACATTATATCCTCAGCTGAGAAGCCGAGAGAGAGGGCTTTCTTCCTTTTTCATTTTTATTCAGTCCTGGACATCAGTCACGTGATTGTGATACTTACATTTTGGGTGAATCTTCCCTCTCAGTTAAAAGACTCTGAAAACCATCTCACGGCTACCCTAAAGGTGTACCCCATTAATATTCTAGTGATTCTTGATTGAACTGAACCATCACCGGTCCACTTATTGTTGATCTGATACCCCAGCATGTCTCTTGTAAATCCTGACATTCTGCCTCTGGTCTTTAAATGCTCCTGATCATCTAAAGTGCATTTATTTGACTAATTTGTAAGAGTTCAAAAAAAATCTTAATAGTTCTAATATTCTTTTAAAGAATCCAAAGTCTGAAGTAGAACCCTATCTCAAAAAAAAGGGGGAAGGTGATAACTAACTGACTAGACAGCTGACCAGATAAACAGACAAACAAAGCATCAGTCTCTGATTCTCAAGTTTAACGCCAGGGAGCTTGCTAGAGAAACAGACACCAGAAACCACAGTCTAACAAGGCCCCCATGAGCAGCATTCTTTGATTTTGCATCTTGTGGGAAAAAATAAGCTCCCCACATGCAGCAGTTATGATTTAAGCCAACTTACACACACACACACACACACAAGTCTTTGGCAGAAATTATTGCTACCCACAATTGAAACTGGCTTTTTGATGAGGTGCATACTCTATTTTGGTTTTTGTAATCAGTCCATTAGCTGCAAAGAGCTATTGACAAATAGTTCCTCTCAAAATTTTCAGCTACATCTTGTATATTTCGAGTAATGCCAGGATGTTTTTTTCTGATTTTGTTAGTCAAAATGTTAAGTATCTGCCACATGTGTGCCACCATTCTAAGAACTGTACCAAGGTGTGACTAAAACACAAATTATTCCCTCAATGCGTTCAGCATCTCTATGACTAGGTATGACAAATGCAGTACTACAGAGGCATAGTAAGAGAATTTTGTCTGAGGAGGGGGTGCTGGCCAGATGTGCAACAATCCATTTGCTTCATGATCCTTTGAGACAATGTTTGTACTTGCACTTTTGTTTGCTAGCCAGGTGTCTGCAATTATACACAGAAAAGTATCATGCTTGTAAGGCACATAGTTCATGGATCCACATGCTCAATGCTGCTTTTCTGCCCATGGAAGGAAACCATAAAAAAAAAATTAACAAGGAACTGTAAGACATTTCCTATAAGTCTCTCTCTCTCTCTCTCTCTCTCTCTCTCTCTCTTTCTCTCTTCTCTTTCTGGGTGTGTGTGTGTATGTATGTTTGAAGTAAAGTTAACTAAATGAATTTTTAGAGATAGCTTTATTGAGATGTGTTTAGATACCATGATGCAATGCCTTCATTTGAACAGTGCAGTTCAGAGGCTCAGGGTGTTGGGAATGTTGTGTATCCATTGTTGTTTTTAAAACTTTCCACCACCCCAGAGGAAGCCCCTTGCCATTTACATACTATTTTCCTTTTCTTCCAACTGCCTTGTTAATTAGCTCCAATCCTGGGTGGCCACAATCAGCTACTTGACTGTATATATTTGCCTTTCTGGACATGTAATATAAATGGAATTACAAATTATTTGATCTTGTTGTGACTGGGTTTTCTCATTGAACACACTGTTTTATGAACTCACTGACTTTTATTTTCCTTATCCATTTCCTTGAACTAGAAGGGGATAGGTATAGGCTAAAGAACATGTGGCATTGTTGTGAAGGCACAAATGACCTTCCAAGCTTGGGCTGCACCAAACTTTTAGTTATAATTTCAGAAATGAGCATGGCTCCTTTGTTTCCCTCTGGGTAGGCTTGGACTACATTTTTTTACTGTGTGTTTGGTGGGGGTATGCGTGAGAACAGACTTCTCTGAAGAAAAGTGTGACGCTGATTGTTTTCCATGTGGTGTCTCTGCATCTTACTCTCCTCCTCTTCCCATGAGGTCTTCGGTATTGTCACAGCACACGGAATCACACTCTGACACTGCATGGTAGATGCTATTTGATTTTCGTTTCAGACCTTCAGTTTTTCTATATAAAGGAGAGCCCTTCATGTGCCAGAGTTTGAGCCTCAGCTGTGTTAGAGAAGTGAACTAACTTGCCCAAAGACACAAGCTACCAGGTGGTATAAGCAGAGCTTTAGCATGATTATTCCTCACTATGTATCCCCATGCATAGTTATTACAAGGCAATCTCCCAAGCACTCTGTAGAGTCTTCATTCAACAGCCATCCCACCATGCCTCTTTTACAGCAGACAGAAGGTGTACCATTTGCCCTTTATTCTGGTTTTGACTTTCTCTTTAGAGAAATGTAATCATTTTTGCCCACTGTAGTTCCTATAGATCATTAAACACACACACACACACACACACACACACACACACACACACACACACACACACACACACAGAGAGAAGTCAGCATTTCATTCATGAAGGCATCTTCTGGGCCAGTTTCCAGAAAGTTCCAGGCCTGCATCTTTATGATTGACTAATGTATTTGTCACATATTGTATGGGCACCATAGTTACTACCATCACCAGAAATGGGCCATAATTTAGTAATTTAGGAAACTATCCGACTAATGTGGAATGAGAAGTTATTCTATTTGTTAACAATTTATCAGTCATCTAACCAATAAATACTAATGCAGTCTTGCAGCCAGGATTGAAAGGGCACCCAGGCACTGATGCTGACACATGGAATGCTGCAGCTTTGCAATCTTGTGGCTGAATTACATTTAATACTAGTGTAAGAGATAATGGGCAAAAGTACTAAAAATAATTCTAACTAGTGCAATAATGGAGATGCCACATTAATAGGTATAAATCATGACATTAATAACTTAAAGTAGGGGGAGGGGAGAAATAAAAGTACCAAATATACATATGTGTATAGTATGTATGTGGGTATGGTTAAGTCTAGTTGTTGTAAGGTTAAAGGAAAATCAACAGGAATGGCTGAGCACCCTGACCTTCCTTGGGCACCTCAGGAAGCAGATTCTATAGAGGATTTCTTGGATTTTGGCTTAGTGCTTGGTGTTGTTAGAAATGGAACAAAGAAGGAAAGCTGTGTCTTTCATTAGAGGTTTTGGAGAAACAAAAATGAGTCTACGGCAATTAGAATAATTAACCATTTGTGTTCAGAACATATCAGACATGAAACAAGGCTGACGGTATCTGGGAAGGAAGCAGCAGCCTTTCATTTTTCCTGGGTTGTGGGCTCTTGCTGAGTTTCCTGGGATGGACACTGTTTATGTTTCTGTCTGTGTTTACTTATGGGGCAGTCTTGGTTTTGTGCAGCTCTGTTATTGTCTCACTGTGGGTTTCGTCTGATGTTGGCGTTCGGAGAGTTTTTTGTGTTCAGCAGGACAGTGACTTGGCTGTGAGCACCAGCCTTGCTCCTCAGTACTCAGAGTAGCTACCAGCAGCTGTTCTCTCTCTCTTACCAAACGTTCATATTTGCACTGTAATGAGTTGTAGGAAACTGAGTTTTTTTCTACTCTCCAAATTTACCTGTTGTTTAATGTGAGAAGGCTTAGATCTCAGTGGCTTTGTTTTCTATATACATCGTGTGTGTGTGTGTGTGTGTGTGTGTGTGTGTGGTGTATGTGTCTATGTGTGTATGTGTGTGTATGTGTGTGTGTGTGAGTGCATACATGTATCTTAGTTTCCTTATACATTTTCTTCAATGGCAACAATAGTAGCTAATTTGATGGTTTATTAGGATAAAAAGATGGATATGATCTTCCAGCGCTGCATCTTACAGACAATCACTTGTTTGATAACTTACTAAGAAGACTGTTTCCATTTTTTACGCTGTTATAATGTCACTTATTAAATTGCGCCTGCTGGGTGTCTTCTAACCATGATATGGTGATGGTCCTTGATGTGGCCTTGGTTACTAGCAGCATGCACTGTGTACTTGTCTCACAGGGACAGTTTTGGATCTACATTACAAGAAGTGTATCCTAAATTACATTACCTTTCCTATTTCTCCTTACAAGTCTACTTTGTGCACCTCAACTCCCTCCCAAATGGGAACCTCTGTGTTGCTCTGTTCACCTTGGAGAGTGACTGGAATCACCTGAAAGATTTTGGGAACTGCTGGTTTCTAGATTCTTCTTCTGAGACCTCTAATTTATTGGCTTGGACTAAGATTAGTCACTGGGATTTTTTAAAAGTTGCTTAGAGAATTCTACTTGGAAGAAGAGTTTGAGAACTATTGATCTTCTTTCTCCAGCTTAATTTTCTCAAATCCCTGAGAGAATCCTATTAAAATCTGCATTTTGATTGAAGAAGTCAAGGCAAAACCTGAGAACCTGCAGTCCATCCAGTTGGTTTTCATGCTGCTAGTCTGATGGTCATACACTGAATAACAAGGATAAGAATATCTCTGCCCAACAGGTTGAAATCTCTTACTTTTTGTGACAGAATCTCAATATATAGTTTAGACTAGGCTGAAGTTTACTATGTCACACAGACTGCCTTTTGAACTCATGATCCTTCTGCCTCAACCTCTTCAGGGCTGGGATTATAGGCATGTACTATCATGCCTTATCAGTCCATATATTTTCCAGTGGTATTTCAGGTGAGATATGTTAGTAGAGTAAGTGAAAGAGAAGGAGACGGGAATGTAATCATGCAGGCTGAATGTTTCCACTACCAAAAGAACACAGCCAAGATTTGGGCTTTGCAGTGTGTGTGCGTATCAAGGCCGTGTTGCTAAGGATGACTAGACTGTGTGTCTGTAACCATGAAGTCCGAGTTCTTCTGTTCCTGCTGGGATGAGGCTGCTCAAACAAAGGGCCTCAGTCTTAATGCAATAAATCTTGGTGGGGTATGGCCAGATACGTCTTCAGATTGTGTCATGTCTTATAGCTCTGCATTGTGTAACCTAACCACGCTGTAAAGAGTCTGGGCTGCACTTCCTACTTTCTGCAGACCCCATCAGATGGGAGGACACCCTCATGCTCATGGTCTGGATGTCTGGCTGGAGATGCAGAAGAGACTCCAGTGCTGGCCATGCCTTCTGCTCACAGAGTCTCTGTCAACAAAGTGCTAGACAAACGTGTTGTAAGGCTCAATTGCGGTCTGTAGAAAAGGACTTGATTTAGCTTTTCAGTGGATCTTGGAGAGATTTGTACATCTCTGGCAACTGGATCCCTTTTAGGTTCTGCACATCCCTTTCATAAGGAGACATACTGATGGCAGATAGAGATTGTGAGGGGTCCGGTGTGTAGGCAGAAGGTTCCGCTGTGTTAAGGCTCCACTGGGGAAGACTTGATAAGGTACTTTGTGAACATGGCAGAGATACACAAAGGTCTTAACAGATCAGGTCAAGTAGGAGGCTTTGAACGTTACAAATAATTCTGAAATAAGCTTCAAGGAAAAGAAAAGGTAGTGATAAGAGATAAAGAAAGACCACCAGCTGTCGGGTTGGTGCATTCATAGTTCTAGTACAAAGTGCACTCCAAGTGGATATGGTGTCGATTGTTTGGTTAGCAGGTTCTGAAAAGGAAATTTGGTGTCATGGTTTTTTTTACTCTCTTCGCATTTCAGTTCCTTGCCAAGGATAGGTGGGACAGAGGTGATAAACATTGCGAGAAAGTATGATGTTCACCAGTTAGAGAAGGCGGAACCAAGAGATACAGACGAGAACTTGGTGTTCGACCCAGCATTTGTCACGAAACTGTGTAGCACATGAAGAGAGTGTGGCGGGCAGTGCATATGGCTGTGCTCATGTTGTACAAGGAATGCTTTTGAGAAGCTTGGGCACCAGCTGGACACACCATTATTTCCGGATAACTCCCCCAGCTACAAGCAGAGATCGGTGGTTCCATCAGTCCTCCAACCTGAAGAAACTCTCTGTAGCTACTTGTAGCTTTGTCCATCTTCCTGGAATCCCAGATGCAAACTTTGGTATCAAGTTAGGTAAAACAATTTCTTATTTCCGAGGAGGAAATATTGGAGATCTCATCAGGAGCCAGTGTGGATTTCTCGAGTAATATAGATGAGGAGTTAATATGGGTGCTATGCAGCTCATGAAAACATTACTAGCAGAGCTAAGGACCAGTTCTATGTTCCCCAGATGAGGTAATACAGATCAGCACAGAGTCTCAGATGCACCAATTCTGCACAGCATGGCGTGTGTGTGTGTGTGTGTGTGTGTGTGTGTGTGTTTATTGATGAGGCACAGTTGATCCGAGCCAGTCATGGAGAATGATTGGTATGAATGGGCTGTGCTGAAAAAGGTCAAAATCAAAGCCAGCTTTTTCTTAGTGGGTAGCATAAGACTGAAGGTTCTGGGTGGAGCTTAGATCTGGACAGAGAAGGAAAAAACTAAAGCCTCGTGATGGGAAAATAATTGTCATGCTTGATGGGGGAGCAACATCCCGTTTATTTACAGTCTGCATAACTAAAAAGGGTATTTGGCATTTCATCAGCTTTTACCACGCAGACTCTTTCTAACAAAAGCTCTCACCTGCAGCATCTCATTTAGCCTGCTCCAATGCCAAACACTGTCTCTGTCAGATACACTACTATAGAATTGCTATAAAAAAATGAGGGCTGAAAGGTCAAAACTTACTTTTAAGCTATTTAAATTTAATTTATTTAAAAATTTAAGTTATTTTTAAACGGTCTATTTTTTAAAAGTACTTTATGTCAGAACTCAACATAAAGCCAAAGAAAGTGGACCATTCCACAAGGTTAGTATTAAATTTCCAGGCATGGACGCTCATCAATCCCAGCAGGTTTTATACTTTGTTTGTTTGTTCATTTGTTTGTTTGAGACTGGACCTCAGATTGTCCTTGAGCTTGTTATTCTCCTGCCTCAGCTTCCTGGGTCTTCAGTTTACAGCAACGGGGTACAATGCCCTGCTAGTTTAACATATTGTAGAACATGATTCTTGACAGAAATTTCCTACGAAAAACTAGTGGTTTTGGTTGAGAAGACTGAAGTGGGTTTGTCCAGGTCAGGAAAGGGACCTGTTACCATCCCCTTCCCTGTCCTCCCTTCTCCTCCAGGAGATCATGTTCCTTTCCATGGATTTAGACTAACCCCATTTGTGCCTTACATGACTCTCTGTAGAAACATACAAAGTTAGGAAATGAATGTTCTGGATAAAGCCTTTCATTTAATGGATTGGAAAAGTGATGTACAACCTTGTTTAGATTTACAGAATAAATCAAAAACAGAACCCAAACCAGATCTCATGTCTTTAGCTCTCAGGTCTGGGTCAATGTGCTATGCCATGTGACATGTACTGAAAAAGTGGAACAAAGGGACCAAGGATATAAGGAAAAAGACACTTTGTTTGAATCGAAAATAATTCTTGGAGTCCAACAAAACACTCAAGCTTGATATTCTTGGGTCACTGTTGATCTAGGCGTGTCAAATGTGGACCTGATCTCATGACTGCTTCATAGAACTCTGCTGCATTGCTTTTGGTAAGATTGCCATTTTCACTATGCTAATTCTGCCTACCCAAGAGCATGGGAAATCTTTCCATTCTTCACAGACCTAGAAGAAACAATTCTCAACTTCATATAGAAAAGCGAAAAACCCAGGATAACCAAAACAATCCTGCACAACCAAAGAACTTCTGGAGGCATCACATTCCCATATTTAAAACTCTATTATAGAGATACAATAATGAAAACAGCTGAGTATTGGCATAAAAACAGACAGGAGGACCAATGGAATTGAATCAAAGACCTGGATGTCAATGCACACACCTATGAATACCTGATTTTTGACAAAGAAGCTAAAAATATAAAATGGCAAAAAGAAAACATATTCAACAAATGGTGTTGGCATAACTAGATATCAACATGTAGAAGAATGCAAATAGATCCATATCTATCGCCATGCACAAAACTTGAGCCCAAATGGATCAAAGATCAACATAAAACCAACATAAAATTAACATAAAACATAAAAGCAACATAAAACCAACCACACTAAACCTCATAGAAGAAAAACTGGAAGGTACACTTGAACACATAGGCACAGGAGACTACTTCCTAAATAAAACACCAGTGGCACAGACACTGAGAGCAACAATTAATAAGAAGCTTTGGTAAAGCAAAAGACACAGTGAACAAGACAAAATAGCAGCCTACAGATTGGGAAAAAAAATCTTCACCTAGCCCACATCTTACAGAGGACTGATCTCCAAAATATACAAAGAACTCAAGAAACTTGATATCGAAAGAACAAATAATCCAATAAAAAATGGGGTATAGATCTAAACAGAGAATTCTCAACAGACAAATCTCAAAGGGCTAAAAGACAGTTAAGGAAATGCTCAACATCCTTAGCTATCAGAGAAATGCAAATCAAAACAACTCTGATATCCTATCTTACTCCTGTCAGAATGGCCAAGAACAAAATCACTGATGACATCTTATACTGGAGAGGATCTGGGGTAAGGGGAACACTCCTTCATTGCTGGTGGGAACGCAAACTTGTACAGCCACTTTGATATCAGTATGGCGATTTCTCAGAAAATTAGGAAACAATCTACCTAAAGACCCAGCAATACCGCTGTTGGGTATATACCCAAAAGATGCTCAATCATACCACAGTGACATGTGCTCAACTATGTTCATAGCAGCATTATTTGTAATAGGCAGATCCTGGAAACAACCTAGATGCCCCTCAACCAAAGAATGAATAAAGAAAATGTGGTACATTTACACAATGGAGTACTACATAGCAGTAAAAAAATAATGACATCTTGAAATTTGCAGGTAAATGGATGGAACTAGATAAAAACATATTGAGTGAGGTAACTCAGACCCAGAAAGACAAATATAATATGTATTCACTCATAAGTAGTTTTTAGACATAAAGCAAAGAAAAACCAGCCTACAGGTCATAGCCCCAGAGAAAAAGGCATTGGAGGTTTTGCACAAGAATTTTAAATGAATATTTGACAATCCCTTATCTTATTAGCTCTTTGAGAGTTTTGTACAGAGTGTTTGATCATATTCACCCCATCCCCATTCCTCCCAAATTCATCCCCTTTCCCTACCCACCCTACTTTGGTGTCATCTTTTTGTTTTACCCCTCAAGTTCAAGTTTTCTACTTGGATTTGTGGCCACAACCTTAAAGAAAACTGACTCTCCTGCTCCCAACAGCTGTCAGTTGCCCATAACTCGAGCTGGCGTGCAAATTATATCAACTTCCCTTCTCCTAACTGGAATTTGGTGTGGTGTGAGCTTACACAGGGATTGTGCATGCTGTCACAATTGCTGTAATTTCATCTGTTCAACTGCCCTGGCGTGTCTAGAAGATACTGCTTCCTTGCAGTCATCTGTACCCTCTGGCCCTTACACTCTTTCCATCCCCTCTTCTGCAATAATCTATGTGCCTTGGGAGGAGGGGAGGCAGCAGTAATGTTTCTTTTCAGTCTGAGCATTCTGCACTTTACCCAGCTGTAAGTCTCTCTGTTGATCACCATCTAATGCCAAAAGAGTTATCTCTGATGAGAGCTGACAAATGAACTAATCTTTGGGTATAAAGATGGGTTATTGGGAGTTAGTTTAATACATACATTTAACCAAATACTGATAGTAGGTTCTCCCCTAAGGCCCATGACATGTTGCACACCAGGTTCTTGTCCAGATAATGGTGCCAAGTATAGGTTTCATCTTATGGAGTCAGGCTTAAAGTTAATCAGAAAATGGTTGGTTACTCCTCTGACATGTAGGCAGGCCACTTTTGCACCAGTGGGACTGTCTTGCCAGGCCTATTGTTATCTTAGCTAGCAGGGTATACAGCTGGTTAAGACCAATAATTACGTCTCTGTGGTAGCATGAATAGCACCTTCTATCACTTTCAGTTTGGAAGCTAGCCAGTGGGAGCAAAGTTTCCAGGTCAGTAGCAGCTTAACCTCTCTATAGTCTGACCATCACGTTCTGGAGGGAAAAGTATAGAGTTGGCAATAGCCTATTATTTGGGCACCTATGGGTCCTCATTCTCCCACAACTTCATTCTTGACACTGGGCTTTTTTATTTGTTAGACTATCATGTGTAATAAGGGCATTGTCGCCCTATTCTAGGTCAATTTCTTATTTGCTTATTACAAAATTTATACTAAAAATTATCACAGGAATAGTTCCTTCACTTCAGTCTCCCTTTGTTCTTTGCATTCTGTATATTGATCTCAGGATCAAGTTTTAGGACATTAATATTTTACTTTCCAAGCTGTTACAGAAAACATGGTGTGCAGGTGTGGCAAGTGCCATGAAGGAGTCATTACCAAAGCAGTTTTCATCTTGGACTTACATCTCTTCTTCAACTTACAAACCACTTTCTTCTGTCTCTTTTTATTTTTTTTTTTGAGTGTCAGGGAGTTTATTGTTTACAATAACTTAATGATTTTTTAATTTTCCATTCCATCTACAGTTCTCCCCACCCCTTTCTCATGCCCCCTTGTCTCCCCCCAACCCACCCCCTGATTCACTCCTCCCAACTTAATGTGCCAGACTTTGTTGACTCCTCTGTCTTTATAAAGTAGGTTAGAACTCACTATGAACCTTTAGAAAATTTGCAAAAATTTTAGGTCACTCAGTTTGGTGTAGTTGATACTCCCCATCTCGCCTAAAAACAAAGTATTTCCTAAACACCAGTTCATAGGGATGCATTACACAGATGATTATTTTATTCTTATCAGAAGCCACATCTGCGCAACTCTCTTTTGATGTAGTTGACAGTTTCCGAATCATCTATTCCCCGGGGTTTTGCTAAGCACCTACAACAGGCATTCCCTTCTACATCTGTGACCTCATTTTCTCCAATCATAGGAACTGTGTGGTCACTGTATCCAAAATATTCTAGATTCAAATCATTCATAAGTTAAAAACTTGTGTACCATTCTGAGTGAAGTGATGGGATTACACATTTTCCTGCTCTGTCCTGCATGGCCCGGGTACTCAGGCTGTATATACCCTCACTGGTGTGTCACTCAGTTACCAAATGATTACGTGATTGATCACGCCAATGGAACTCTCACGTGGCAGCTTATCAATGTGCCCTCATCCATCTTACTGTGTCTCACACATGCGTGTATAATCTCCTATCATCATAAAAAACAGTTTAAAGTATATATACAGATATTTTGAAACAGGATCGCACTGTATAGTCCCGGCTTTGTTGTCCGGGCTGACTTCAGATTCACAGAGGTCCACCTGCCTCTGCCTCTTGAGCACCAGAATTAAAAGCAAAGACCACCACAACAGGCTTAGGAAGATGTTTGAGACAGTCCATAGTCACATAACTTTTATTATAAAGTATTTAGTTGGTCTGTTTTGTTAATAATTCTTGCTAATCTCCTGTTTAATTATAAAGTAAACTTCCTCTCAGGTGTACGTAGGGAAAAAAGCATGTGCAGGGCTGTCGTGACTGTGGCTCCAGGCATCTACTGGGGTCTTGGAACATATCCTCTGAGAAAATGTGGGTGCTGACATATGTGAAAACATGGAAACATCACAGGAACTGCAACGAACAATAAATTTTCCCCTTGTTTTCTCAGGTCTTGGAAGAAAGAAAAAGAACGGGGCAGCCTTGTCAAGAACTCAGTGAACTGCTGGACGGTGGCATGCCGTAGCTTTCACAGGAAACTGGGAGCTGAATGTTGCTGAAAACAGGAAACAATCTAGGAGAAGACTGAGAGATAGAATAAAGCAGTATAGATTGAGAGACTGGGCCTGAGGGAGATCATAATCCAAGCCCAGCCGACCATTCTCGGAAGGGCCAATACCTTACTGCCAGGGGTTAGTATCTCACTGCCGGTTCTTGGTTAAACCCAGTAAGGTTTTATGTGCATTAGGTGTGGTGATCTGTGTGGTGAGCGGCAAGGGGAAGATCATCCCACAAAGCACCAAACACCTTTGCGTCTGCTCCCATCAAGGGAACAGAAAACGCTTCGTTAAAAGAATGAGCCACAGACCTGACCTGGCTTTAGATATTTCTATCATGAAAACTATCCCGGGGAAGCTCGGAGTGGGCCCAGAAAGACACAAGATGACGACTTGACTGGAAATGCAAAATCTAAAATTGGCAAACTTCAAGGGGCAACGTTTGCCTGAAGTTTGATTCTAAAAGTGTAAGGAAAAAAAGCAAAACATTAAATCCCCGTGGAGTCACAGAATCTAGAGGCAGACTTGGGCCTGTTACGTGGGTCCGAGTCAGCCTCTGGTGGGAGCAGCTGTTGTGCTGGGGGCTGGAGTTCTAGGATGCCAGTGGCTTCAGTCTCTCTACTGGCTCCCAGCTCCTTGTCTACGGGCTCCCACATCCACTGTCTGGCCAAGTTGGTTGTACTTTTGGATTAAGTTCATCTTTTGAACCTTATCTGAACACTGTTTGCTCGGGTTTCCAAATTGCTCTGGGTGACATCTGCTTGTCACCAGCGAAAGCCAAAGGACAGCGGGGTGGATTGCCTTGCACGGAGCAGACAGGTAATTGCGGCCTTAATTTTGTTTTGTTTTTGGAAGGATCCAGGTGTCCAGCCTCTTTATCTCACAAAAGAACCTTAATAAATGTGGGAGTGTTGGCAGACGAGCTGGCCCAGTGGGCAGCCTGCCCATCAGATGTGCTGGCCTTCTGCTATTGAAATAGGGCTTCCCGTGGAAGCATCACACATCAGGAATTCTCTGCTGCTCCAAGCACCCCAACAGCTTCCAATCTAGGAGCACAATTAAAGACATGGAGACTTGTCCGCAGCCAAGACACACATTTCACTCTGGAAATTCGGCTCTCAACAGAGAGTACCCAAGCCGTGTGAATGTAAATTAGGCCCGGGAAAAGCCTTCCTTCTTGTGCAACCAAACTGTCCAGAGCTGGAAGCTCTTGGCTGGCTGGTAGAAGTGTCGCTGATTTGAAAATCTGACTGCTAGAAGCTATGCACAAAGAGAATAAAAACGAGTTTTCTATAGTCCGGCCTTGCAGTCTTTTCTCTTTAAAATGTCTTGCTTTGCTACAGACATTTTCACACTGAAACTGAAGGTGGGGGACGTAGGAGATGTGGGATAGGCCAGGGTTTGGGGCTGGGCTAGGTAGCAGCTCAAGAAGCTGTCTGCAGAAGTTCTGGAAGTATGTGGAGGTCCTGCTGGCTCCAGGACAATCAGAACCAGAAGTGTCTGGAAACAAGACATGCAGAAAGCCTCAGGAGGTTCTATAAAGAGCCCATAAGAAGGTAATGTTGCATAGGGACAGGACTTAGAGGGAAGAACTATCTAATTCTTTGTCACAAGAAGGGACTCAGAGGCTAAAGAAAGTTCCATTTATTAGAATCATGAAAATGGGAAGTGAAGAGCTTGCCCAGAAGGGAACCAGTGGTCATATTTAATCTTAGTGAAGGACCCATGCGACCCCTGGAAAAATCATCATTCTACCTCTAGGTCCTGGGGAAGATGGCTGCAGGAACCATATGAGCATAGTTCATGGCAAGCAAAGCTTTCCTTTTTAGTAATTGAGAAGGGACTATTCTAAAACACCCTCTGAATGTAAGTAGCTAGATATGTCTAAATAGACTTGGATAGAAAAGGCTTGGTTCTCGAATGCTGGCAAAGGTACCTATTTTCAAGGCATTGTAAACAAACTGCCTTGGACTCACTGTCTTGATTTGTGGCAGGATCATGGGTAAGTGACTCAGACAGGCCTCACTTCAGTGAACGTAACTGGAGGGGGATGAGTTGTCTATTTTTCTGACTTTGTGTCATCTGGCATACGCAAGAGTAGAAACAGTTGTCTCTGAAACCAGTTTCGAAGAAAGACCTAGGCTCTGGACAAGTCAGAGAACTGGCAGGAGGGACATACAGGCAGTGAAGGAAAGTTTTCTACAACATGACCTGAATTAGGAATTGGAAATAGAGGCTAAGTGTCAAAAAAAAAAAAAAACTCACAAAACTAGGCATCCAAGAATGGAGAGTGCTAGCCTGGGAAATATGAGACTCTAATATTTATTGATTTGGAAGATGTGGTCTGATTTTGACAGTTGAGAGAGAACTGGGTAGGACTCTAGCACTTGGGGAGACTGAGGCAGGTCTGTTGAAAGAAGGAGCAAGGTGAAGATTAGTGTGAACATTCCTTTGTAAGCTCAGCTCAGAAGGCTTCTGATGTTAGCATTTTCTGCCCGGGAAATTCCTAAGAAACACCAATGTTGATGCTAGGTCTCTTGCAACATATTTACCAAACATTTATCTACTCAGCCTGTTAGGAACCAGAGAAGATGGGGACAAGCCAGAATGATGTATCCAGTGGAATTTGAGAGCTGAAACTAGGACTCAGCTGGGTTCTGCTGTGTGTTTTTGGCAAGCCACCAACATTCTAAGGCACCCTTATCCACTTGACTCTGTTTGATTTGATCCTACGTGATGCGACTTCCTTCTATTCTCCCAGTTTATTGCCATCCCATCCCAATCCGAGTTGTTTCTAGGCTAGAACTGTGGCAGTGTGGTCGTCCAAAGATAAAAAGTTAGCCTACTGGCTCACATGGGATTCCATGAGCGCATGTTGTGAGAGACTAGCCTAGTAAACTGCTAGTCAATGAAGTTTGTTATAAGTCTCCACGCTATCATCTGAAAATGCTTCAAAAGTTGTAAGTTTTTATGCTTCTACTTAACCTGAGATTTCCAGAAGTTTCTGTTCCACTTGGTCCTGCATCTGTTCAGTCCCAGATAAACACACAGAGGCTTATATTAATTATAAACTGTTTGACCTATTGCTGAGGCTTATTACTACCTAGCTCTTACAATTTAAATTAGCCCATATTCTTATCTATGTTCTCAGTAAGGCGTTCTCATCTTGCTTCCCCTGCATCTGGCTTGTGACTGTGTCTTTGCCTTTCTTTTTCCCAGAATTCTCCTAGTCTGGTTTCTCCACCTATACTTCCTGCCTGGCTACTGGCCAGTTAGCATTTTATTAAACCAATTCGAGTGACAAATCTTTGGAGGGTACAAGAGCATTCTTCCACAGCATTATTGAATTTAAATTTCAAGGCCAACCAAAACTGGCTAGAGGATATGTATCTAAAGATACCAATATGAAAACTCAAGTCTGAAGTTATATCCAAAGGATTACACTAGTCCAACCCAGAATCCTGACTTTCCCGTTCTAAAAAAAAATATCTTTAGCCATTGAATGCTTGAAACCACACATGTGGCTGCAATCTTGTGATATATAATTAGAAATACATACTGTGTTTGATATACATAGACTTGCTCATGTCCTTCATTGGTGTTTGGTTTCTTCTGGGTTGACTGTGTCATCAAAGTTAGCAGTAAGAGACCTCTTCTGGAAATTATTGCATTCAATATTACAGAAGAATGTATAGTGATCAGGCAGGTAACGGAGGAAACCAAGGCAGCAATTGACAAGCATGAGGCTTGATTGAAGAGTGGCGGTTGTAGTCTATCTCAGAGCATCTGAGGGTGGGAAGGACATCAGGGCTAGATTCGTGGTCATCAGTGGATCTAGAAGAAACCCTGTCCTCATAACCAAGAACTAGAACCATCAGGCCATGAGGAACCATCTAGGGAGATGATGTTTCAAGATGAATTCATGTTCTCAGAACAGAGCTGAGGTTAGGATCCAGATCCCAGCAGTACAGATTAAAATCCTACTGAGCGCCTAGAGAAGTAAAAGCTGCCAGGCAATGGTGGCACACGCTCTTGATCCCAGTCCTTGGAAGGCAGAGGCAGGCGGATCTCCGTGAGTTTGAAGCCAGCCTGGTCTACAGAGTGAGTTCTAGGACAGTCACAGCTGTTACACAGAGAAACCCTGCCTCAAAAAACAAAACAAAAAATAAAGTAAAAGTCAAAGCACTGACTGGCTGGAACTGCCAGGTGATATGGAATGTTCAGTGGCTGTGCCTAAAATATTTGCAGAGAAAAGGCTTGGGAACCTACCAGTTTAGTCTTAAATGATGATTGCCTTTATCATTGATTCATGTTAAAGATCAACAGGAAGACAGAACTAGAATTAAAAGATTAGATTTAAGGATATATTCAATGGACTTTTCTGATTCCATTCATGTTATCCCATAAACACCCGGAACTAGCAAGGACAGTGAATCAAAAGAACCAGCAAACGTCAGTGTCATTTGCATAGCATGATACACTCTTGCTTATGACTTTCTTTCCATTGTTGTCTCTATACAGACTGCGTTATGTCAATAGCTCTTGAGTTTATAACACTTTTGGTTATTTCCTATTTGTAGAATGATTTTTTACAAACACATTCTGCTCAGGAGTTGGGGAGATGGCTCAGCTGGTAAACTGCTTACCATGCAAGCTTGAGGACAGGAGTTTAGATCCTTGTCACCCACACAGAAGCTAGGCACAGCAGCGAGTCTATTACCCCAGCACTGTGGAGGAAGGAGTGGAGACAGATTCCAGGAGCTCACTGGATAGCCAGTTTAGATGAACCAGCAGCTCCAGGTTCAGTGACCCTCTCCCTTAAAAACAAGATAGGGAGAGATAAAGAAACACACTGTATCCTCTTCTGGCCTCCAAATATATCCTGCATGCCATTGTGAATGTGCATCACACACACACACACACACACACACACACACACACACACACACACACATTTTCCTGCCCAATTTTTTCCTCCTTTTTCCATAAAATGTATGTGACTTTTTATTCTTTTCTTCCCTCCATCACTTCCTCCTATACTTCCTTTTCTTCTTTTTTTCTCAGATGCCATCTTCGGAGCAAAACTTCCCACAACATGTTTTACTTATACTATCTGCCATACCTGTACCACAATGTTTATGCATTCCAGAAAGACATTTCTTTCATTTTCCTTTTTTGCTATTATCATTATTTTTTTAAAAAAAAACCAGAAAAACAGGATTGTGAAAGATTTTTATCTCCTTCCCTTGAAGTAGGTATGATGGGTGTTGTTTCCTTCTTCCTTTCCTTTTTCTTTTCTTTTGGTTTTTCTTTCCTTTTTTTTTTGGATTAAAACTCAGAGGAGATATGGACAAGCAAGCAAAGGTTCATCCAAAGGCATTCTTGTGGGATTCAAGACTACAATGCAGTCAAAAGATTCATGACTCAGGTTCCTTTGGTTATTGGAAGCCAAAATGTCTGAAGAGAAGGGAACCTGAATCCTAAAAATCATAGGCTCAGGCCGACACCCAGCGATTCTCTGCTGTTCATATATTTTGGTGGCGTGTTCTCCACCATCAGGTCTCACCATTTGATTTCATTTATTGCAGACAGGCAACACATTGTCAAATTCACCCTAGAGGCACGGCATTAGCTTGGCCACTCAGATAAGAACGATCCCTGCAGATAGAGTTTGAAATCAGCTCTGTGGAACACAGATGTTAGCTGTCACCTCTCAAGGAAGCAGGGGGATCTCAGTGCTCTTAGCTATATCTGGAGGTGACACAAAATGACACGTTAAATCCATAGCTTTTGGAGGGAATGTATTTGAGTATCAACAAAAGTGACAGGGCACCAGACGGGGATTGCAAATGCATGCCATCACTTCTTTTACAGTAGTTGAATGAACCTGGTTACACAGTAAAGGACCTGAATATTTACTCCATAATTTTGAGATGAAAGGGTAGGTCAGAGTCTAGTTATAGTGCGATTACTTAAGTAACATGTATATACCAATACAGTTTTTGAAGGATTACTATCATTATTTATTTTGTTTTTTTTTTTTTTTTTCAAGACAGGGTTTCTCTGTATAGCCCTGGCTATCTTGGAACTCTGTAGACCAGGCTGATCTCAAGCTCAGAGATTTGCCTGCCCCTGCCTCCTAAGTGCTAGAATTAAAGCCGTGCACCACTGCTTCCTGGTTTTGGTTTTGTTGGCTTATTCTAGGGGAGAGATGGTATCAAGTTTCTATCCATCACATGAACATTTTCCTTGGACTGGTACCCTGTTTCTTTGTGTGCTTCTCAGTACAGCATGAGAGTATGTTCTTGTCATGGTTACTATATCTATCCTTTAGATGTTAAAAACACTTGAAAATTAACTTCCTTTATGGAACACATGAGGTGGTACTGTGGAAGCCTAGAAACCATCGCTCCAGGAGGAAGCACGCGTGGTGGAGCTGGTGTGGTCTCAGCCCAGGAGGAGACCAGACAGTAAACAAGAGACATGGCAATGCCCACAGCAGGGAGTCACTGGCATGGCTAACTTGGTTTGAGTGCTCCAAAACAGACTTCAAAGCAAGAGCGTGGAACTAAATATTCGTTTGGAAAGTGATTCTAGGAAAGAAGTTGTGGGAGTTGGGATGTAAGCCGATACAGAGTTTCACTGAGTGGGTTTTGAAGCTGGGCAGTGGAGTCCACTCCTGTTGTGAGCATCTGCATTGCTTAGCACAAGAACAAGAATGTTGGGCAGCTTCACCCTTCAGGCTTGTCCATTTCTGTGCCTGGCAGAGATGCAGATGCTGTTCTGTATTTGGGAACTGTGGGGTCCTCATATGTCCTGTAGAGTGAGCTGAGAACCTTCTACTGTGATTAGGAAGTCCTTGGAGCTTAGAATATGGTTCCAGAGACCCCTGATATGACGAGGAGACTTCAAAGTCACTTTCCTGACTAGTTTGGGCATGGTGGGATACCTACCTTATTCAAAGAGTTTACATTGCAGGTGATCTCACTGTTACATAGGCTGGTGATGCCTGGGTATTTTTCATATGTTAATTTACAACATGACTGAACTTTAATATTGGCTTGCATATGTGGTAAGGGAGATTTGAAACTATGTGTAAGAGAAGGAGAAGTGAGACATGCTCTTCCTTATACGGTTAAAAAAAAAACCCTGCTTATTATGTGCATGTGAACTTCCTTAGAGAAATGACAAATATCATCATTAGAAAAATGACCCTTTGTTCAATGTGACATGCAGCGTGGAATGGTTTCTTGAAATGGATTTGAGATCCATATAACTTCTGGGTGGGAACTACACATCTTCCATGGACCTCTGAGAAGCCTTCTCCTTCCTACTGAATTGTCTCTGTGTTAAAACTTGTAACAGAAAGAGTGACCACACCAAAGCTTTCTTGTGTTGTGGACATATGCGGATCTTGGCAACAGCCCTGAGGAGTTGCGAGCAAGCCAATGTGGGCAACCAGATAAACAATGAACCTCCCCACACGATAAAGAAAGGACAGATAACCCACAGAGTCCATGTCTGGCAAGGGCTGGTAATCATAATGCTGGAAGTAACTGTCCCAGTTCTCGGGGTGAACCCCTCAGAAAGTCAAATCTGGGGAGTGTGGAAAACATGGCTGAAATATCGCAACTTGTCAACCATCAAATATGCTCCCCACCTACCCCCAAATAACTCCCAGAGAAAATATAGATTCGCTATTTTTTCACTATTTATTATCAAAGTCTTTCTGGTTTGGCAGTGTGACAGCCTAATGATTTTCAACTGTGTTTCTACGCAAGCATCACATGTTTTCTTGCCATTTGGATGCATTTGCAGTGGCCTTGGGGGAGGCCGAGATTGATGAAATACATTTAATACATTTCCAATAGTCTACATTGTCTGACTCTGTCAACATGTGTACACTGTCATTTTCATTTTATACTTTTCTGTTCTGTTTCCTCTCCACATATAAAATAAAAATATGCATAAAGTATGTTTTAAATATACACATATAATGTATCAGTAAGGACTCAGCCAGGAAGGCAAAATTTACTCATGTTATTTGACATAGACAAGTTTTAATATATGGAACTGGTTAAACAGAAATTAGAAGATTAGAATTAGTTAGAGAAGTAAAAGCTACTATAAGCAACCACTCTCTTAGACTATGAGAACAAAGAAAGGACCTGGGTCAGGAGAACCTTAGAAGAAAGACCCTGGGGAGCTCGAACTAACGGAACCTGGTAATACTAGTTTTAGAGCATGGGACAAAAATAAACTCTCAAAACAACAGATCTGAAGGATGGGTTCCTGTGTTGACTAGTTTAATGTCAACTTGACACATACTAGAGTCACCTGAAAGGAAGGAACCCCAATTGAGAAAACGCCTCCATAAGATCCAGCTGTCAAGCATTTTTTAAATTAGTGACTGATGAGGGAGGACCCAACTCATTGTGGATGGAGCCATCCCTGGACTGGTGGTACTGGGTTCTACAACAAAGCAGGCTGAGCAAGACATGAGGAGTAAGCCAATAAGCAGCATCCCTCCATGGCCTCTGAATCAGCTCCTGCCTTCAGGTTTCTGCCCTGCTTGAGTTTCTGGCCTGATTTCTTCAGGGATGAACTATGATGTGGAAGTGTAAGCCAGATAAACCATTTTCTCCCCAATTTGTTTTTGGTCATGGTGTTTCATCACAGCAATAGAAACCCTAAGTAGGACTGTTCCCAATTTACTGCTAGATGAAGGAGTAAGGATAGGGGATTGCCCAGTGAAACCGCATGCCATCAGAGAGGCAGGATACCTTCTCTTCTCACCTTAAGCCTCTCTCTAGTATGCCTTACTGACCATCCTTACAGACAGATAACTCATGGCAACATGGAAATGATGTGCGGAGTCCCAGCTCCAGAATCCAAGGCAGCCTTTTTGAGGTAGCTTGGAGGTAAAGAACCACCTCATAATGGTCATCGTGCATACACGTTGCATTGAATCTCATGAAATCTTTGATGTGTGCCCAGTTAAATAGTATCTTTTAATCAACAAAAATATTTTTCCTGTGTGTTTTTTTCCTTTCTGGAAAATAAACGTAGTGTCTTGAGTATGCTAAACAAGTGTTCTACCACTGAGACGCATCCCCCATCCTTTCTCTCTTGAGATAGCTTTTTATTGGATAGCCTGTTCTCAGACTCGGGGCCCTCCTGATCCCAAGGGTTGGGATTATAAGCATGTGCCTCTCCACCTGACTGACAAGTATTTTTTGGTCCACAGTTTCCTATGGTTCAAATATATCCACACTTAACTGCATATAACCAAGATGGATTCCCTGTCTTCATGGATGTTCCTGCCTTGGACATATATATGCACGCACGTACAACCAAAGCTTTAAGCAGGAGGGAAATGTTTTTACACCTAACTATGTCAAAGGAAGCTGGCACCATTATCTAAGTGAGATAGGATCTAGCGAATATCAGTCTCAATGAAGGGCATTCATCCTGCAACCCAGTGATAATTACATTGGCGCGGCTTTACTTGGTGCCTTTTTTCACTCTGTGCAGTGTTTTCTCATCAAGGATCCAGCATTACTTCAGCCTCTTTCCTTGCCTGTGACCTATTAAGTCCTCAAGGATCCCCACAGGCACATTCCGGAAGGAAGACCCTCTGAAGCTCTTTCGTATCTAGACTAGAAGAGGGAGTGCAGGGCAGAGCTGCTCAATGGTAAAAGTACTTGCTAAGCAAACGGGGTTTAGACTCAATTCCTAAGGACCATACATACATACATATATACATACATACATACATACATACATACACACACACACACACACACACACACACACACACACACACAGGAAGAAAGAAAAGGAAGGAGGGAGGGAGGAAAAAGAAAGGGATTGTCTAGTTTTCCTTGGTTGCCATTAGGGGAGGTGCACACCTCTGAATCCCAGCACTTGGAATGGAAAAGCAGGAAGATGATGAGAAGTTCCAGCCCAGCGTCATCTACACAGTGAGTTCTAGGCCAGGGCTACATACCAAAACCCAGCTTCCCAAACAAACATGAAACAAAATGAGAAGCGGGAAGGAGAGACTGTGGTGCTCAGCTCCATGCCTCTGCGTCCACTGCGGGTTTCACGAAGCCTGGCTGCCTGCTAGTAGCCTCAGACGCTCACATGCATCTCGGGCCTGGCAGTCTGAGTTTAAAAGGAGAAAGGTATGTTTGCTTTTTCTTTATGGGAGTGATTCAGAGGCCGTTGAGTAAGTCATCAGTGAGGCACACGGTGTGCTCAGAAGAGGCCAAGTGCTCCCTGGGTGTCTTTCAATGGCCATTGTGCTTTTCCATAGGGTCATGGTGCAGATTTCCAATGGTTGATGAATGTTCCATCATTCAGTTTCAATGCAGAACAAAAGAAGGGAGAGTTAGGCCTGGGAGACTAGGACAGAGAGGATGAATCAAATGATCTCTGACATGTTTGCATAGCTTCATTGTGTAACTGATTTCAGGGGATCCTAGAAATAGCTTTCTGTAAAGGGGTACTTCCATCCTCCTCAGCTACCCACTCTACTTTCCTCATCCCCTGGTGCCTGACATCGCCTCTCCTCTCTCTGACAAACCAATGCCACAATTTCAAAGTGATTCAAAGCTACCCAACACTGCCTCCTAATGCCACCTCTTTCACAATAGGCGGTAGAGGAAACTAACAAACAGGCTATTTTTGCTCCAGAAGTCGGCCCAGCTCTCTGGCATGGT
Organism: Ondatra zibethicus; assembly: GCA_004026605.1. Classification (NCBI taxonomy): domain Eukaryota; kingdom Metazoa; phylum Chordata; class Mammalia; order Rodentia; family Cricetidae; genus Ondatra; species Ondatra zibethicus. Next base: position 43,352 of record PVIU01000305.1, read on the forward strand.
AACAGCGAGTAATGTTTGTGGGATAGTCTACTCATGAAAGGTGACAATAATTGCCTTCCAGATCCCAGGGATAAGCGTGCATGTTGAAATCAGCTTAACTCTTTTGGGCTTTTCACAATCCAACCTCTAGAGGCCCAAGGTGGGTTGCCAGCTTGGCTGATAGTAGGGCGATCATCTCCTCCACTGATCCAAATGTGTGTTGGGCATTTTGTTTAATCCCCCCCCACCATCACTTGGTGTGTTTGCAATCTTGGATGGATCAAATGGCACTTATTAATGGCTCTTTCCAGAGGGGCTCATTTTTGCCTTCAGTGCTTAGAAAATCCTTTTGTGTTTAATCCTCTCTGCACTTTTCCTTTTTCCCACCTCATCTGTCAGTGGGCTTTTGTGCCCTGCAGGTCAGAACATCAACGCTTTACTCTTCCGTCCCTAGCACCACTCCTGTTTCTGAAGTCCTTTCAGTGGGGAAGGCTGTTGGAATAGCTTTCACAGGGTAAGTGGGAGAGCCCGGGGGACGGCTAAGTCATTGGAGCCGGGGTGTCCTCCTTCATACAGCAATTTATAGCCTGGTGGGGCGCCTGCTGATTTGGACATAATGGCTCGTTCTTAGCCTGAGAACACCTACTTTGAGCTTTTGTGTGTATGTGCAGTTCAAAGATGAACTTTGGGAAGATGGAGTGTTCTAAATACAACAGTGGTACCCCGTTACATTTGTTTTTACTGTTAAATGTGTGGGTACTTGTGGGAGGTATATCATGCCCTGGTGAAACTATTGGGGGCAAATAGGTCCTCAGTTTTTCCGAATAATTCCAAATGTTTTCACTTCTTGCATATACTCAGTCTGAGAGTTTCTAAGGCATGGATGGGGTGAGATAGGGTTGGCATCAACTTCATCAGAATATAGGAACAGTGACCTTTGAACCTTGACCTGACAGACGATGAGAAGATTCCTTCAGCTTAATGCCAGGGACAGTGGAGCAAGGTTCACAGGTCTTCGATCTTTCCATCTTATTTCGTGGGACTGAGAGAGCAGTTTGGCACAGGTGGAAGCCTCGTCGTATAGTCTGTGGCCTCTTCAACTGAGTTACCTGGAAGGTTTCTCAGAGCATCATTCCCAAGGCCCATGCCAAACCTACTGAGTCAAACTTCTAGGTCTCAGTGTCAAATATGCATGCTCAGCTATTGTGATACACACCAAGATTTGAACAATGACTTTACAGGGAACCAAAAGCGAATGCCAGATGGCATCAGTAAGTAAGGAGCATCTCCCTCTGCCTTAATTGGAACAATGCACTACTCACACTGGGAGAGCCTGTCCTTCCTTCTGGATGAAGTTTGTTGCAGAGCCCTCTCCCAGCCTGAGTAGCGAATGGCCATATTCTCATCTCATGTGCTATATGTTTCTCTATTAGCAAAATTCTTCCCGAAATTTGAAACACAATAGTTACAAAAGAAAATAAAAATAGCAGTGCTTGCCTCTCATCCAGAGGACGTGAGGAGGGGGTGGCATTAAAGTAAACTGAGCTTCAAGCAGCAATCCCTTGTCTGAGCTGTGAGCATTTCCCCAAGACCTCCCAGAAAACTGGGTGATGGTATTCTGATGCCTCAGACCACCTTCTGAAAAATCAGTTCACGTGTAACTCTGTGACGTGTGTCATACCTGGAGAAATGGCTGGGTGACACCTCGATTTCCTTTTCCATGTTGATGAAAGAGCAACATGAGAAGCAAGTTGGTAAAGGCAGAGGAAACGTTGACAATTTCATAGAGCATCTAAGGCTATTCGGTCTCCAGAACCAAAACTCAGCGCCCATGACAGCTGCTTTTGTCTCCAGCACATGGCCTGGCCACCAGCACCGTCTTTGCACCTGTCGGCTGGACAGGACAGAAGTTAACACAGCCTCCCTGGTCGCAGTTATTTCCACACCTCCCACATAGTCCTCCCTGCAGAGCAGGGGATTTGCTTGTGCTGAGCTTCTCCCTGTTGATTCTCTGAATCAGACAGGCTTTCCCCTAACCTCCAGGGCTATTTGTCCTGCTAACCTTTGGCTTTTCACAAATGATCTTTTGTCCGGCTTGGGCCTGGACTTAGCTCACTCATTCCCTCCCTTTCATTAAAAAAAAAAAAAAAAGAAAAGAAAAAAGAAACAAAACCAAAACTTAAAAAAATAACTTAAAAAATTAACAATGAGAACAAAGAGCTCAGAATGAGGGGGCGGGGAGAGAAGGATGACTTCTGGTTGGTCAATCTGGATGACATGATTTACAGGCTTGAAGGACTCCCTTGGCAAGGGCTGCAGGGAAGGGTCACCTTGTAAGGAAATAATGTGGTCACATGACAAAGAGCTAAGGATGAGAGAAACCGCAAAGTTTCTGCTGCTGAACAATGACAAAGTTCACTGGTGTTCTCAGGTGCAAGGGAGAGAATAGGCCCTCATTGTTGCAGTGGATCAGCACCTGCCTTTGTTTCTATTTCCCTTGCTGTGGCATTAACACTATCTTGTCAATCTGTAGACAGGCTGGCATAGAACATAGCCACTGATGGATAGTTAGCCAGTCAGGGCATCAAAATGCCTTGGCCTCGTTGATAGGCGTCTCTGAGAGCCCCTTGATGAGACATCTAAGAAACTGAAACCTTCACCAGAGACCAAGCTTCATGAGGAAGCTTAACCCTTCGTTGACTAGCTATGGAGCTTTGCATTGTTACATGCTGCAACTTAAAGGCTTAATGAATTAAACTTGGCAAGCTATGGGAATGGGCACTGGAACTCTTCATATCTGATTGCCAGATCCATGTGAGATTTTCACCTGCTGTTAAAAAGGTTAAATCATAGCATATAATGTACGCAAACTGCAGTCCGTCATCTACAGAACATGTACCCTTGTAGCGACTGTCCAATGGAGATGGGAAACATTACTAAAACCCAAAAGGCTCTATTCTGACCCTTCCCAGTCAGTATCAACCCATATCAACCCAACCCCCAGGACGTACCGTTCTAGCTTCCATGTCCATCATGCATTTTGCCTAGTCCTAAGTTTCATATGAATAGTACTATATGAAAATTTGTTCCTTTGAGTTTGGCTCCTTTCATTCAAAATTATGATTACAAGACATTCTTTCTATAGTTATGTAATATTCCACTATATGAATTTACCATGCTTTATAGATTTTTTTGGAGAGAGGGAGAGAGACAATGTGTATGTGCATGTGTGTGTGTGTGCACGAGAGAGGTGGATAGATAGAGATAGACAGATAGACATGGTGTCTTATCATCTAGTCTAGGCTAGCCTTAAACTCACTATGTGGCCTAGGTAGTCCTTGAACTTATGATCATGTCTCAGTCCCCCAAGTGCTGGACTTAGAGGCTTGCACTGCTGCCATGTGGTACAGTTTATCAATTTTCCTGTTGTTGGTCACTGAATCATCTGGGATCGCAAAGAGAAATTTTATGTAAATCTTCTTTATATAATCATTTCTGTTGGCCTTGCCCAAGCATGGAATTGTAAGGTGGAAGATTATGGTTATCTTTAAGAAATATTGCTTTGGAGGACTGACGCCACCCTTCCCTCATCTGCCATGTGGTGGCGTGGGTGGGGAAAAATAAAGCCTTCCCTCCTCTCGCCACTTGCCACCTGCAGCAGGTGAAAGAGCTGTCCCCAGGGCCACAGGAGTGGCAGAACTGGCCCTGCCTCTCACCAGCTGCAGCACATGGGAGAGCGGGCACAGCACCTCACCTGGCAGCACACTAGAGCTGACCATGTTGCCGGGAGGGTAGGGGGAGACAACACACGAAGGGGAGTTGGGCCTGTGGGCATGAGAGAAGGAGAACTGCCCAGCCCCCTCCCTAGTATGCCATGGGATAGTAAGAGTAAGGGAAATACACCCTTTCCCTACAACCCCTTGCCATCTGCAACAGGTAAGAGAGCTGGCCTGGGGCATGAGCATGGAAGAGCTGACCTTGTCCCTCACCAAGTGCGTTAATCCGGAGAGTGGGTGCTGTACCTCACCTGGGCAAAACAGTAGAGCTGGCCCTAGTGGCGTGAGCGCGGGTGAGGTGGACCCGAGGGCATGAGAGCAGGAGAACTGGCCCACTCCTTGCTGTCTGCTCCATTGGGTGAGCTCGCCAGGGCAGTGCCGGAGAGCTTGCCTGGGTGGTGACAATGAGGGAATGCAGGCAGGCTGACCAAGGCAGCTCCCACCCAGGCCTAGAACCAGGACTACAAGTAGCTCACCCCAATACCCACCTCATCTATGGGCTGCTGGAACATGTGTAGGGGCCAGACCTGTGGATTCAAAACTATAGGAATTCCATGACACAAGGCAACAACAGGACAAGAAGAGTCCCAGTGAGGGCCCAGTATCGAGGGTGTAGCAGAAGCCAGAGGCCTTGAACCAGACCAGTGACTCATTGCAATAAATACAAGTAAAGATGTATGGACTAAAGGGTATACTATGTGACTCAATGGACCACATTACAGTTTCCATGATGAGATATTTTTATTTGTTTGTTGGTTTGGTTTGGTTTTTTTTGGTTTTACTTTTAAATTTTGTTTTGGAGGGAGGTTGCAAGACAGACGGCGAAAGTAAGAGGACAGGGAGTTGAGTAGGATCGGGAAGCGTGGTATGAAATCCATAAAGAATCAGCAAAAAGATTTTTTAAAAAAGAAATATTGCTTAATAGTTCAATCTTGTTTAAAAGTTGCTCATGTGAATTTAATCTAAACATAAATTGTAGATTTGAAGCATTCAGACTAATTGCAATATTGAACTCGAAGACAATGCCTTTCTGGGTTAGCATTTATTTGTTTGCTTGATTGAGACAAAGTCTCACTGTATAGATCTAGCCTGCCTAGAACTTGCTATGTAGACCAGGATGGCCTTGAACTCACAGAGCTCTGCCTCTGCCCCTCCACTCCCAGTGCTGATATTAAAGTATTTGCTATTCTTAAGCAATATCAAAGTTATGGCTAGCAAAATCAGAGGATGGCCTACTGCCATTTTTTATAGCTGTCCATCTGATAGCCAGAGATAGCCAGAGAGATGGAGCTGTTTGTGAATGAGAGTCACCTGTGCATCTCTCCAACCAACTGTCTCCAGAGATTTTAAGCTGTGGTCAAAGGCAGAGAATACCTGTACTGACTGGCACTGCCACTGGAATGTGATTATGTGATTCTGCATTTTTCAGGGCAAAAAAGTAATGAGAGCAGGATAGATTTACTTTTAATAAAGTGGTCAGTAATGGAAGCAATCACAGTGTGTCTCTGATAATCACAGACTTGACCCCCCCCCAAACAAAATAAAAGAGTATGATGGGGAAAGGGGGCTGCTCACTATTTTGAGTTACATTTTTGTGTCCATTGTCCCAAGGAACCAGGATCATTTTCCCATATAATTGAACAACTCTATTTTTTCAGGGTGATTTTCTTTTAAACCAGGGAGGTTGATAGCGTGTTATCAGTTGGCTGGATGTGAAAGCTCTGACTCACAATCTTTTGCACCTTATTAGCATGGTGGAAAATAAAGATCACTGCAGACGGCTCTTACCTTGAAGAACTGCAAATTTATTCTGGCAGTGGAAAGAACCTCATTAGTTTGGAGTTAGGTCTACCTGTACAGGGAGATGACAAGTTCAATATCACACAGAAAATGAGAGTATGCTAGCTTGCTAGCTGGAAGAGTCTCGGGAGCTTGTGGAGGAAGCCAGGCTTGTATGGAAGGGGACAGGGAAACCCAGGAGAGAGGACAGAAGGGAAATCTATTTAGAAGAGACTTAGGTGGAATCAGGTGACATTAAGAGGCATGATAATCTCTCAGTAAGATTCAAGAGAGGAAACTTGGAGATCTTTGAAGATGGGGTAATTTACCTAGAGCAAATCATCCGTAAATGTGCCCTTTGAGGTAAACTTTAGGAGGTTCTTTTCAAAGCAGCTTGGCTTCAGAATAATGATAGTGTAATGATTCACAAATTTCATGATTGGGCAGATCCTGAGAACGTAGACTTTCGAGTTGCCTCTAACACGACATACTGTCAGTTTGCCATTGCCTCATAACAAGTAAGCCCTGAAGTCAGCGACAAAATAGGCACTCAGCATCATGTAGATTTGGTTCGATGTCCGCCATGTAGCTTCTGAAACCAAGACCAAAGAAGCAGCAGCCACAAGGGACACAGTCTTCCTGTGGCAAAAGCTGAAGTTTCTGTAAGTTATCCCATATGAAGGCATATCTTGGAGTTCTACCCACAATGCACCAGTCGAACAAATTGTATGGGCAAGCATGACATCAAGGGCATGGAGAAGTAGACCCTGTCTTCAGTGGGAGGACTTGTCCAGGAGTTTAGGAAAATGGCTACACATCTGCTAACCCTTTAGTATTTTAGCATTCACTTGGCAAAAATTCTATCAAGTTGGCCCTGCTCTTTGACTAATTCATGGAGAATGAAAGTGTGGTGTAGAAAGGCCAAGAGACTTAAGTACATTATCCTGCTAATTACAAGATTGAGATCCAAACATGTTTCAAGTACAGCATAAGCCCCATTGAAAAACAGTTACTTAAATTACTAAAAGAAACCCCAAATGCGATTACAATGCCCATTATCCCAGCAGCATACTCAAGATCCCCAAAAGTCCACCAGGGCCCTCCTTTGCTCAAGGATGTTCTTAGCATCTGTTGCCTGGATCTCCAAAAACACATACAATGAACTTTCTCCAGCACTCCATTTCTAGATATGACTTTGGTTAAATTTCAAGCTTCTTTCTACTTTTTCTCTTCCCCCTTATGAACACCAGTTGCTATAAAAAAATTCATTGGAATTGTAGTACGTTTAGAATAATTGAATTTAGAATAATTAGAGAGATGGCTCAGTTGTTAAGAATGCTTACTGATCCTCCAGAGGACCCAAATTGATTTCTAGAACCCCCATCAGGGTGCTGAGACATATTCTGGCCTCTGTAGACACCTGTACACACATTCACACACACACATAAACACACACACACAGAAATCAAAATTTTTGAAAATCTAAAATAATTGAAGATAATTAAGGCTATAACAGAACACTGCCTTGTTCTAGTTGCTAGGGCAGCAATCAAGATGGCCCATTTCTTATGGTTTCTTTGACTGCTTGGATGGCTGCTAACTCATAACTCTGCTCTCTATTTTTCTCTTTTGAAGGGTTGTGAATAAAAATTGGGTTTCCATATCTGCTATGTTCAAGTAGCCTGACCAACACCTCATTCACTTCAGTCCCACTTTTTTCCTCCTCCATCTTTGCTTCTTACTCTGCCCTCCTACCTCTATTTCTAGGGTGAATCAACTTTATGACCAGATCCCCACATCCCAAATTTTCTCAAAATTTAAAGCCTCCTTTGGGAAGCTACTAGAGACAAAGCCAAGACAAACCACTGCTACTCCTTACCCATGTATTCTTGATACCAGAGGTCATTAAGTTAACAGCATGTACTGGAAACCTCTGAAGGCACTGCTGTGTCCGTTCAGTATCTTGCAGTCTTCTTAACATTGTTCATTGATGTGGACTGGTTAGGCCTCAGAGGTCAAGAGAAGAGAGATTGTGGACTAGTTTAGAAACTGCCTGATGATATTTCCTGACACACGGCTCCTTGAGGAGGGCATCTCACCAGATAATGCACCAAAGTGCCGTGCCCTTTGGACTAACGGGTCAACCTAGAAAGAGGCACTTTAAAGAGACTTTGGAGGACCACTTGGCCCCTTTGTGAGGGGCTCTGGGATGTGGGCAATGGCACCTGATTTTCTCAAGGACTTGTTGGTCTCTTCTACCCTATGTCAGCTCTGAGTGGCTTCAGTATTTATTCTCTTATATTTTCAGCCCACCAAACAATACAACCATTATTAATACAGTAATACCAGTGGATGCAGCGCTAACAAAACTCAAGACTGTAATGGTAACAATATACAGATATGACTCTATGATACAGGTTTTCTGTATGAATAACATCTTTCAAATTTTATTTATTATTTATTTGTTTATTCATTTATTTTATATATACTAATCCCAGTTCCCCTTTTTCCTGTCTCCCACCCACTCCTCCCACCTCTTCCCACCCACACCCATGGATTATTTTTCATGTATGGTTGTTTTGCCAGCATGTATGTCCATGTACCATGTGTATACCTGGTACCTACAGAAGCCAGAAGAGGCCATTGGATTCCCTGAAACTGGAGTTACAGATGATTATGATATATTGTGTGATGCTGAGAATTAAACCTAGGTCCTCTGAAAGATCATCCAATTCTCTTAACCATCTCCCCAGCCCCCCAAATGTATTAATTTTAATGAGACATTTTTAACTAAATGGTTTCACTTAGCAACAACTCACACACATTAAATACATATTATTAGACCCTTCTCTAATGTGAAACATCTAACTCAATACCCATATTCCTCAGCCAATGCTCCATTTTTCTAACCTAAAGAAGCAGGACTAACTGATAGCCACAGACATTACTGCATCAGTGTCTGTGTTTATATTCAATTTCCTTTGTTTTGAAATGGAAAGATGTGTACATCTATGAGCCTTGTAATACAGTCTCTTCTCCAAGTGGCTTATTTCTTAGACAGCTTGATGAGCTTTTCTGGCTGAATTCTTTAGTGGTCAATTATAAGATGAGCCTGGTGTTTGAAAATGGTTAACTCTGTCATTTGCTGTGATAGCAAGACCACCGAAACAATTGTCCAGACGCCTCAATTTAGCAATGACTGCTCCGCATCTCTGCATTGTTTCAGGTGAAGACAAGTACCTTCTCCATGCAGGAAGCTGGCAGAAAGGCAGCTTCTTTTTATGTTAGCCTATCACAGAAGCATAGGCTTGTTACAAAAAGAACCCCAGAGGACTCTGAAGTACAAATATTGAGAATTGTTCATCCTGAGACTGTAGTTCTTTTTGTAGCCCTGGTTGACCTGGAATTTTTGAAGTTCCTATGTTTCTGTGTTTGCTTTCAGAGTGCTAGGATTGCAGGTGTGTTCTATCAGGTCCAGTCTTAGTCATTCACACTATAATTTTTGAGTCACTTATACTGCAAGTCTCTTTGAATGGAAATGGTACTCTGTAGAATGGTATTTACCATATTATTCTTATTAACTTCTCAATTGAGACATCCTAGATGGGTCCTGATATAGATATGAATAATTTACATTGGTATAAATTTTGCTTTATTGATATAAATTTAAGGTCAATTTTGTTATATATGTATTTCTGATCTTGATTAAGGTATTGTGATTGTGTAGTTCATTTAAAAATGTAATGTGTAATTAAGAAATATAGGTTAATAGATAGTCATCTATAATAGTCAAGTTTGTAGTCATGTTAGTTGGATTTTCTAGATTATATAGAGATATATTTCAGTTAAATAGGCATTCTTCATATCTTTCAAAGACTACAGGATATGCATTTAATGTTTTAATAACTTAGGGCTTTTCATGACAACGAGACATGTCTCGTGCTACTTCGAGAGAAAAATGGGCATCGAAAAGGCTCCTTATGGAGTTTGTTAGCCATCTAGGCCAGAAACTGCTCTTGCCTGGACTATTGCATAAACTGGAGACAAAGAACCCACAGAGAGAGGACTGCTGAACTTGCCTAAAGGTGAGATGATCCTTCGGAGTTCCTGATTCATGAAAGAGTCTAAGAGACATTCTGCAGGATACAAAAAAATGTGACTGAACCGTCTTTGAAATTTCCTGCTTTATGAAAAGGTCTGCTGGATACTATGGTCCTGTAGGCTGAAGATGGATGCCCCAACAGTACAGAAGAATTTTGGGTGACTGTACAGGCAGCGAGATGTCTCTGTCATTTCTAGAGTTTTGGAAGCTGCTTACAATGTACTTCCTGTTTACTTAGGTAATATTATTATTCTGGAGTATTTGATGGAGTTGAAGAATAGATAGATAGTTATAGTTATAGTTTTCCATTGTTATGATAAAAGATAAAATAGATCTAAATATTGTAACTGTAATTCTTGCTTGATAACTGTTTTGTTATATGTAATTTTACTATGCTAAAGTGAAAGCCTTTTTTGTTTAAACAGAAAAAGGGAAATGGTGTAGGATGGTCTTCTGTCTATGTGTTGCTTTCATTGGTTAAATAACCTTTGCCTTTTGATAGGGCAGAACTTAGATAGGTGGGGAAGACAGAACAGAATGCTGGAAAGAAGGCAGAGAGAGAGCCGCCATGGAGTTGCCAGAGTCAGACATGCTGATTCTTTCCCTGTAAGCCACGACCTCGTGGTAAACACAGATTAATAGAAATGGGTTAGATCAAGATGTGAGAGTTAGCCAAGAAGAGGCTAGATATAATGGGCCAGGCAGTAATTTAATTAATACAATTTCTGTGTGGTTATTGGGGGGTTAAGCTAGCTGGGCACCGGGAATGCGGCCTGCTCCTCATTATAACAGGGTCCAGTGGAAAGTTCCTATTTTAAAAATGGATATCAAATGTGTTAGGAAACTATGTCAAACTTTTCATTTTCAGATATAATCACCATTCAGAAAACAAACGATTCTCTGCTGTTATTTACCAGGTGTTCTTTTTGACCAACAATTTTGGAGACTATAATTTTTAGAATTACTATCTTGGTACAGCCAACACTTCTCAATAGGGTCTGACCCTGCCTGGATTCACCTATACTGCCTCAGCTATGATGGCAGATAGGCAGGTCTGGAATGGCAGGGGACAAAGAAAGATTCTAGCTCAACCTTAAATACAAGGGCTGTGAATCTGGCAAGATGGAATCAGGTTCATTCCAGGGATGTCAGTCTTGAGAAGATGGAGCTTCTGTGACCTCAAAGAGCTATTCTTGAGGATCCTGCAGGGTGCAAAGGAGTTTTGTTGAGGGGGGTGGAGCTGGCATGAGATAACAGCAGTAAGGCAGGTGCAGAGAGGGGCTAGAAGGGTCTTCATCACCCAGGGCACATGTCTCCTTTGTCTTCCCCAGACCACTGAAGATCCTTAGGTACCTTGACTCCATTCCTGCACGTTCTATCCAGACAACAGTTTTCCTTTTCTACCGATTAATCTACACACTTTATGTTAGTTTATAACATACTAAACACCACTTAGAATAAATCTAGAGACTAAGGAAGGGCATGACAAAGGCCATCTTACATTACAAAGGTATGGGGTTTGGTGAGTCTAAAAAATATATTTCAGCTACTGTTTTTTAGAAATTAGAATGCTGAGTAAAGGAATGGGATGCTGAATCACGAGTTTTAGTAGGGTAAAGCACACTAAAAACCAGATCAGAGCTTCTCCTTTGTGGCCAAGAGCTGAGCCAAAGCCATATTCAGCACTCAAGCTTTATTGAATCACAGTGACTAACTGTAACATGAGCGCCTGCTTGTTGGGGTTTATGTCCTGCCTGGTTCCCACAACCATTTAACCCCAAAGAAATCACACAGAGAGGTCTATATTAGGTTATAAACTGATTGGCCCACTAGCTCAGGCTTCTTATTAGCTCTTGTAACTTATATAGCCCACTATTCTTATCTATGTTAGCCACATGGCTCAGTACCTTTTTCAGCGGGGCAGGTCACATCTTGCTTCTTCGGTGGTCTGGGCAGGAGTGCAAAAGAACTTCCTTCCTCCCAGAAAACTCCTGTTCTCATTACCTCACTTCTACTTCCTGTCTGGTTTTCCTGCTTATACTTCCTGCCTGGCTAATGGCCAATCAGCATTTATTTAAATCATGATTGGTAGAATATAGACAATTCTCCCACAACTAATCAAACCATATCCAGATGAGGCAAACAAGAGAACAGAGAACTAGAAAGATTCCAGGTGTCTCTGTACCTCTCTCCTGCCTCTCATATGCCCTTTCCCTTTCCAATAACCTGAATGTGAATTTATATCTATATATGAGATATCTATCTATCTGTCTATCTATCTATCTATCTATCTATCTATCTATCTATCTATCTATCTATCTATCTATCTATCTATCAACCTGTGTATAGGAGTCCCCCAGATACATGCCGAAAAGGCAGGCCACTAAAGGGCCGGTAATATCCCAAGGTACAGAAAAGGCACATAAGGCTTCTAGGAAAGAAAGATACAGGAAGGTAAGAGAAGGAAATACATGGAGAGCTTAGGTAGATATGAACTAGCTTGAGTGACAATGTTCGTTGCTGATGTCTGAGGACATTGCTCCTAATAAGACCTTTTCCATAGGTGTGCAGCTTTGGGCTGGTTGGGCACAGCACAGAGGCAGAACACTCACCTAGCATATGTGAAGATTTGGTCTACAGCACAGAAACAAAAGCCCACTTTCTTTCATAAGCATGCAGCTTTTCAGAGGCTCTTCAGAGTCTGTACTTCCTCAAAGTGAAGTCTGCTGTGGCTATCAGTGTGGAAGAGTCGTCTATTTGGATGGCATGGTTGACCTCTTGTTGTCTTATTAGGGGTAACGTGTCCTGATCCTCACTGCTGGCATATGTGGGCATTTGTTGGTTGCTGAAGTCTCAGTCTTTGAGCATGGCCTTATAGGACTTTAGAATTAACAGATCTTTTTACTAAGACATCTGATTCCCCTCTATCCAAAAGCCCTTGTCATTTTTAGCTCCCTCGAGTTGTTTACAAAGGTTCCTTTTCCGGGTCTCAGCAGTGATAGCTTCGGCATTGGCCTCTAATTCATCAGGAGACCCAGAGGATGTGCAAGGCTCTGGAAGATTTCTTGCATCTTTTCAGCTAGCTGATCGGCATTGTATAAATAAGGCTCCTCATGACACCTCATCAGGAACTAGGCTCTGTGGTCATCCCTAGTGTCTCCTGCTTTCTGTCCTAGTTTGAATGGAAGGTATAGTTGTGAGACTGTTTTTCTTTTTGACAAGGTTATGAGACACTAATGACTGCATGTTACCTACCAGAGGCAGCGTTAGAAGTCAGAGTGGCATTCATCCTCACTCTTTCCATTTGCTGTGGTGATAAGCAACAATCCAAAGAGAGGCTCTTTTGTCAGCCTGGCTCTCAGCATGAGGGCAGAACTGAACTCAGACCCTGCTGACCCATGATAGACGTAAGCATGAGCAACAAGTGAGACTCTTGTTTCAAAGCCCTGGGGTTTCTCCGTCTCTCTCACTCTCCCTTCCTTCCTTTTGTTCTTTAAACTATAGCATAACCTAGCTCTTCCCAAGTATTACAGATGGGTCACTGGAAGACCAAACTCATTAACATGCTCCAAACAACAGAGCTTCATACACCAGGGAGCACAATGCCACAATACCTCCCAGGAGACAAATGAGACCAGGATGATACTTGGTGACTCAACTTCAGGGGCTCAGAGGGGAAGCATCCATCCTTGACTGCTGTCTTGCTGTTCTTTACAAAACCCTTAAGGATAAATGAGTCATGGTTCAGGGACTGACTGTGCGATCAGACCCGTGGAGAATGACCAGACCACTGCATTTCTTACCAGGGGTCCAAAGGTCTGCTGGTTTCCCTGGGGTTCAATAGAGTCTCCGAAGATCACAGCTGTTTATTCTAGGACCATCTAGGTGTTCATCATATGAAACAGACCTGAGTTGCTAGAAAGCGGCTTGTGTGGTCATGTGTGTAGTCACTCTGGTACTGTGTACTTACCTCCATTGCCGGTCCTTTCCAGGCTTCTGCTCTGGTTTATTTGTGAGGTCCTAAATCCTAACTGCTAAAATTGAAGTGATCAGATGCTAGCTGCAAACTAGTAAGTAGTAGAATCTGGCTTGGAGTCATTCAAGTACTCAGTCAGTCAGTCAGACAGACAGATAGACAGACACACAGACAGACAGACAGACACACACACACACACACACACCTGTACTTTTGCTTGGAATTAGAGGGTAGCTTATTCTGCTTCTCAAAACACCTCTGGCATCCTGAGGAAAGTTTGTACCAGTGTATGTACTATGTATATGTGACCACCAGAGAGAGTGGGGACGGGGGAGGAGATAAAGTAGAAGAGGAACAGCCATGCATACACTAGAGGCTTCACACTCAGACTTGAGCAGTTGGCTACAGGCTGAAGGAGTCAGCCTCCAGCTTCTGTGTGAGCCTCCTCTATAGGGAAACAGGAGACCTGTTTCTCTTCTTTTAGGTGCTGCTGGTTATCACTGGGAAGCCGACCTTCCCCAGGGTTGAGAGCAGGATGAGGCCAGGGGCCTCCCAACAGACAACAAGCATGAGGTCCTTTCTCAGGTCTCGAGACAGAAATGATGAGTGAGTCAAAGTCATTCACTTGGAGAAAAAGAAACCTGGCTGGCTTCCCTGTGCTTTTATCAATCTGTGTATCAGAAGCGGCCAGAAAAAGGGAGGGTAAGTGGGGTAGAACAGGAAGGTGGTTTGCCTAGATCTCCCCTGGGAGGGTGTCAGTGGGTGAGCCACTGTCCTCAGGGGCTCTTCTGTCTTTCCCAAAAGTTTGGGAACTCCTCAGCAGAGTTTTATTTTCTACTACCATGTGTGTTTGCTCAAAGAAGAAATGACAAAGGTGGGTATCACCAAAGGTAGAGTGGGTAAAAGAGTATGACACCCCTGATCTGTGTGCCCTGTTCAAACATACCTCATACACAAACTGTAAAGTTACCTGACCTGGAGACATTCCATCTCTGTATGTGTGTGTAGCTCATCCTATTTCAAAATATAACAGTGCCAATGACTGCTTTGCCTTATTTCATTATGTGTTTCTATGGCCACCTATTAAACACTTTCAAGGAGTATTTTTAGATTAGTAGTGGAAAGCAGTTTGTGCACACTCTGCTAAATGCTGAAGGTGGTCTTAGTGGGAGTTTGCTGAATTAGTTTCTGCTCTGAATTTAAACTCCACCCACAAGAATCAGGTCTTAGTGGTGCTTCATGACATTTGAACATCCCAAAAGTGCTGAAACTATTAGATGAGAAACAAGAAAGTACTCCAGCAATGGGAGGCAGTCTGGGTACCCCATAGTCCCCCACTTATCTCTGAGTGACTTTGTAATAACAACTGTCGCCCTTGAGCAAAGCTCAGCTTTTATCCATGGGCAGGTGGTTCTCTGGGGTGAACCAGATGGGTCTGGTGACCAGTTTCACAGCCTTCAGCTTCCCAAATTTCACAGCAGACTTGCTCACAGTGGGCATAGTGGAGACCCAGAACACAAACAATGCAGTATGATAAGACAACATAAATGGTTTCCTTCCACAGGCAACCCAGGGGCAGGAAATGAAGCACAGGAAACATTCACTGATATTTAGAAGAATCAGGATGCCAACCATAAATGATAGCCAACACACACACACACACAAACACACACACACACACACGAACACACATATGCACACAAAGGCAAGTTAAACTCTAGCATCTATCTAGACCATCTAATAGAACTCTATTTTTTAATTCAATTACCCTATCTATTTCCATCTCACCTTAATATTCTCCAGAAGTTTGCTTGATATATGGAACTTAGGGGTTTCTGGATTAGAATTTTTTTAATTTAACTTTTTATTGATACTTCGGGAGTTTCACATCATGTACCCCAATTCTGATCACCTTCTGCCCCCCATATTCTCCCCTCACCCCTGCAGTACTGCCCACACACAAAAGAAAACAAAACAAAACAAGCAAACAGGCTTTTGTGTTTCATTTCTGCCTAGTTTGCAGTGACAGAGTTGACTTAGAGAGGAGAGGGTTATCTGTCTTATGTATCTTGATCACAACCCATTGAGGAAAGACAAGGCAAGAACCTGGAGGTAGGAACTGAAGCAGAAGCCCTGGAAGAACATTGCTTACTGGTTCACCCCCACCTGGCTTGCTCAGTTTGCTGTTTTACACACCTAAGGACCATCGGCCCCAGGACTACACCATGTACAGTGGGTTGGACCTCTTCACATTGATCCTCAATCAAAAAATAGCCCATAGGCTTACATACAGGCCAGTCTAGTTGGGTATTTTCCTCAACTGGGGTCCCTCTTCTCAGATGACTCTGGTTTGTGCCACATTGACAGGATCACCTAACCAAGAGTTTGGAAGATAGTTGGGAATGATCCCAGGGAGGTCTGTCAACAGCTTCTTTTACCTTTGGGGCTTGTGGATGAGTAACAAAAAATCTGAGTGGCTTAGTTGGTGTGGAAGGACCTTGGCGGATGCCTCAACCTGTTTGAGAGTCTAAAGATCTGACACAGTTGGAGGCTGCAGAGTGTGGTTGCTAGGGACTTGGCTCTGTGCTCTGATAGATGGTGACTCATGTCCTAGTTCTTACTATGTGCTGTGTTCTCAGGTGGCCTCACCTCTTTAGGTTCCATACCCCTCATCTGTAAAGAGCAGTCATCCTGTCCAGGTCCACCTTGAGAATGGTAGCGAAATGCATTTGGCAATGGTTTTTGGCATATGAAAAACATCTGGATATTGTAGCTTTTATTTCATTATTGATACTGTATTTTTTATTAAAATTTCTTAATTCATACCCTTTGTGTCTAGACGAGAAAATTCAGGCCCATGGTGGCCGGATTCAGACCACATGATTCTTAGCTAACGGCTAGAATTATCTAGTTCAAGTCCAGGTCCAGCTTTCATTGATTTACTTTGTGAAGTTTCTCACAGCTCTTGCCAAGCTGTGGTTTGGTTGCCTTTTACCTCCCTGTGAGTTACCTGGGAGTGGAGATGATGCGCACAGACATGGGCACACGGGGATGCAGAGTGCTGGTTAACTGGGGACATGCTGTATTGGTGAGCTCACTGTGAAGCTCTCCTTTCCTGATCTGCCCTTCTCATCGAAACCAAGCACTCTCACCTGGAAACTATGCACCGTCCTCGAACACCGAGCTCCACCACAGCTCTCCAAGCCTTCCTGTGGCTTCACAGTCCTTAGCCGAGCATCTTTCACGAAGGAGCACACTATGATGCAGTCAAGGCACAGGGAATTGAGACCGGGGAAAGGCAGTTTCCAGTTCTGGTCACCAACCAAGGGGCATTCGCAGTGACTTTGGCTTGCTGTTGTATGGCTTAGTTCTCAAAAAGTTGAGGGATTTAACTGAGAAGCATCTTCTGAACATGATTTTTTTTTGTCTTCTTTTGATAATAGTCTCATTATGTAACCCAGCCCCATCTAGAAGTTGGATCCCGCTCCCCAGCCTTTTGAGTGCTGGGCTTACAGGTATATGCTGCAATGCCTAGAGGATATGAATTTCTATAGCTGCAGAAAGGAAGAAATGAAATTTTTCTCTAAATGAAGCAATTAAAATGACTATTTGATATTTTATGGAGAATGGAGAAAATAAGCATTAAGATTTTTTTTATAGAAATTGTTCTATCACATTTAGAAATTCTATTAAATGTGTGGTTTGGGGCTTCCCTTGAAAACATAATGGAGAGAAAAGTGTCTGTCTCGGTTGGGTTTTGAGTAGCACATATAGAACTGCCTGTGCAAAGTGGGGGTAGCTGCCTTTTCCTTTGGGTCAATGTTTCTAAATGCTAGCACTGCTGACATTTTGGATGAAATTTTTCTTGATTGTGGATGTCTTCCTGGGCATTGTGAGAGATTTGCAGCTTTCCTGTCCTGCTAGATGCCAGTAGAGTTCCCCACAGATTAACCGTGAAGAGTCAAAAGCACTCTAGACACTGACATTACTAAATGTCCTTGGGGGGTAGCCCGGGCATAAATGTCTCTTGGGAAAGAGCATGTACTTGAAGAATATGTGTATGGTAATTTTATTGGTATGTTTCTCAGCTCCTAATTGATATATGTTTCTTCCATTGTCTTAGTCTGTGGCAGGGCTGAAGTAACAAATAAACTCTGATGGTTAATGGCTTCCTGGAAGACATTTATTCCTGTTCCAAAGCAGCTGTGTTCCCTGTGGTGACTGAACAGGCTCAGGTCATCATCGTTACTGGCTTCCACAACTGTGAAGACCATATTTTTAAAAATCACACAGAAAAATGGCCACCCTTCTTGGGTGGATTGGCTCAGAAGTGGCTTGCTTCCCTCAGGTATAGTCACAGATCATGGGAAGCCCAAGACACATCCTGTTCCTAACTGCGGAGGGGGCTGGGACTACCTGGGAACACACAGACATGTGGTTTACGAGTGTTACACTATCGACTTCACTAAACATTTACAATGTGGAGAATTGGCTGCTTATAGTGGAAGCCCGGAGGGAATTTTCCACTTATCTGCCATCTTGCATCTTGGGAGAGGCCACTAATAACTAGAACGGAGATTGTTCTCAAATTCTTCCTTGTGCTCTGTGTTGTTCTTTATTAACAGCTGCTAAGTCAAGTCTTCATGGTGATAGTTTAGTTCCCAACAGTAATTTTTTTTTTAAGTTCTCTTTCATCAGCTTTTCCTTTAAATTAAGTCTTCAGAGATGGTTGCACTATAAATGAATTTGAAGTTGACCTGCGTGGGGGGTGGAGGGTTGCAGTGTAAGAGGGGAGCTTTGCGCTCTTACACCTGTGAACTCCCGGTGCCTAGTAGGAGCAGAGAGTGTGTTTGTATTTGCAAGCCCGTGATCCACAGTAGCGTTGACCTCTTGTTGTGAGTAAATATAAACCCTTTTTTCTGCCTGTATCAGCTGTTACATTGTTTGGAGAAATGAATTGAGGTGGCCAAACACGATTATTCTTTGTTCTCTCGCTAAGCCCAGCAGTATAATTGTCGGGTTCTCAGTAGCCTCTGGCTGTCGTTGGAGGCTGGCAAGACGGACTAGACAAATCCTGATGGTCTTTAACCTCACGTGCAAACCCCACTCCATCTTCGGCCGTTGTGTTAGTGTTCCACCTTCTTGCACCTCCGCCTCTGAGAATGAGTTGTCCTGTAAACGCAAACTTCTGTCCCACCTGATCCTGCAGCCATCCAGTCCCAACACAGAGGCTTATATTACATATAAACTGTTTGGCCTATTAGCTCAGGTTTATTATTAACTAGCTCTTGCAACTTAAATTGACCCCATAATTCTTCTCTATGTTCAGCCATGTGGCTTGGTACCTTTTCTCAGGGCAGCGTTCTCATCTTGCTTCCTCTGCTTCTGGCTGGTGACTGCAGATTGAGCCGTTCTTTTTCCCAGAATTCTCCTAGTCTGCTGGCCCCGCCTATACTTCCTGCCTGGCCAATCAACATTTTATTAAACCAATACAAGTGACAAATCTTTACAGGGTACAAGAGCATTAGCCCATAGCATTGTCTAAACTGGCATTGCCTCTCCCTCAAGTTTCTGCATACCCATAGACCATCAGAATCCCAGATTTTCCTTCTGTCTCTAGAAGGAGCAAAGCCCATGCCCTATGGTCATCATAAACACTTCCTTCTGCTTCTCCACAACCTTCTGACCTGGTTCCATTAGTCCTTAACTTTAAAAATTATTTTCATTTCTTTTTGAAAATTTCATATACTAATACTCTATTTATAGCACTTCTACCCTTCCTGCTCCCCTTCCAACTTCTACTGTGTTACCCCACCAACTCTCAAATTCACTATCTCCTTACCTCTAATTATTATTGTCACAACACACACATACACACAACACACACAGTCTATTGAGTTCATTTGATGTTGCTCATATATTTATGTGTTAAGGACTGACTTCTTGGGATTGGATGATATGTGAGATATTTATCCCTGGAAAAAGCCTAGTCTCCTCTCTGAAGCCACTAATTGTCTGTAACTCTTCATCTAGTGCTATAGAGATTTGCATTGGTATGGATCTTGGTTTACTGATACAAATTTAAGATCAATTGGTATATATATACACATATATATGCATATATGTGTATATATATCTGCTCTTGATTAAGGTATTATGTTTTGCAGCTCATTTAAAAATGTATAATTAAGAAATATTGGTTAATAAAGAAGCGGCTTTAAACCAATGGCTTAACAGAATATAGCCAGGCTGGAAGAGATATATATAGAGAGAGTAGCCAGAGTCAGAGAGAAGCCATGTAGCCCCTCTGAAGACAGGTGCCAGACGCTGGACGGAACTTTACCCAGTAAGCCACAGCCATGTGGTGATACACAGATTAATGAAGATAGGTTAGTTTAGGATATAAGAGCTAGCTAAAAATATAACTTAAGCTATTGGCCAAACAGTATTGCAAATTATATAGTGTCCATGTGATTATTTCGGGTCAGAGCAGCTGGGAATGAACAAACAGCCTCCAACAACAATCTAGGGACAGGAATTTGTGAGATTTCCTTCATCTATATTGGCCTGTCACTTGGTATTACCTTTGTGCAGGTCTTATTTAGGTGACCTTACTTTTTGAGATTTCATGAGTCAGCTTTCCTTTTATATACAGAGTACACCATCTCACAGTATATAGCCTGACCCTCTGGATCTTATGATCTTTCCCACCCCTCTTCCCTAATGTACTACTATAGCCAGATGTGTAAGGCTACATTATAAATGTATTATTGGTGGGTTTGCTATATCTGTGCTCCTTCTCTTTCCAGGAGGTATTCCTAACAATGTAATTTGGTATGATTTAATTTAGATAGAAAGTAAGTTACCTGTTTACTGTTGAAACTTGCAAACAGCTTTCGTTGATTAGTATAATGTTAGGTATCTTTTGACTGCAGAATTTGTGCACATACATGGAGGCAGCATATTACAGTTATTTAAGAGTATACATTTTGCTATCTGATCATTCTGGGGCAAGACACTAATCTGAGAAGTTGCTTGAACTTTAACAGAATAGTTCCACTGTTTTCTTTTTCTCATCCATGAAGTTAGAATAATAACACCTACTGCGCTTCATAAAAATGGTACATAAATGTTCAAGTCTCATTGGCATCGTTAAATATCAAATGATATGCATACATGTATATCTCATATTAGCATCTTCAGCGGAAAGGGAAGCTACTATGTCCTCAAGAATCCCTGACAAAAGCCCGATTGTAACTCCAGGAAGACAGGAGGGCCAGCTCTGAAATACAGGTACAGCAGGTTGCCACTGAGTTAGATGTCAGATCGTCTTGCAGACCTAACATTGCAGAGTGAATTTGACAGTTGGATTTCTATTTAAAAGAAGAATTTGCCTTCTCCAAAACAAAAGAGTTTGGGCAATGATAATTCTGTAAGAATCATCAATGGAAAGAAAGAAAGACGTAGGGAAAGTACGATGACAAAGGTGTACGTTGTATCAAATTATCTCCTCAGATCTAACACACTGATGAGGAAAGGAAACATCATGGTCTATCAGTGGAAAAACCTGGTAAACACAGTGGTAACTACGTGAGCAAAGCTGGAAAGGAAACAAATTGACAGACATGTCTCCGTGAGATGGCCTGACAATGCATTGATTGTATGATCTGGAAGTCAAACTTCCATAAACTGGTCTTGTCCTAGGAAACACCAGATCCAAGCAAACTAAGGGAAACTGCAACATAGCTAGACGTCATTCATCCAACGTCCCAGTGTCCCACAGGGAGGAGGATAGCAACTTTTCCCATCTGGGTCCCTGATGGAAACTAATAGATATGACAGTTAAGTATCCCCTAGATTCTGGAGTGACCTACAAAGGACATTATTGGGTCAGCTAATGGCCTTTGTATGTGAATTACTTGTGCTAATTTTAAATGTACTGATTTTAACAATTATGTATTAGCTATGTATGCACATGTCTCTGTTCTTAGTAAATAAACAGTAAAATCTTCAGAGTAAAGATACATGATGTCAACTTACTGTCAAGTAGTTTAGAACAATAGTCTATGTGCGACATTGATAGTTACAAAGTAAACGTAGCAACATATTTAAAGTGAAGTATTCGAGAAAAAAATTTATAGAATTTCTAGGCAATATTCTTAAAATTCTTCTATAAAATTAAAATTATTTTCTATTAAAAGCTTTAAAAATATAGGAACACACAAAAAAATACATGAATATATACATTTTAAAGGGACACATATTATTTAGTACTTAAGTCATCTAGTTTGGGATTAACCTGAAAATTCAGTATGTACTCCAAAAACTATCTTTTATAGATAAAAGCCTGTAAGAAATTGGTTTTTTAAAAAGGATGTCTCTTGGATTTAGATTCCAAAAATTGGGTTTTTAAAAACAATTTCTTGGAGATCAGTGGTGTTTGTTCAATTTTGCTGGATTGAGGGAGACATTTTAAGGATTTTTGCTGCATATAGGAAGCTGCCAGGGGAGCCTCTGCAGATGGCCATGGTTATGCATCGTATGGAGCAATTGCTCAGGTAACAGATGAGCTTGGTACCCATTCTTGCAAAGGTAGCATGGTGGTGTACACAAGAGTATGCTCCAACCGAGCCTTCATTCAGAGGTATGTCAGTGGCAGCTGGCTCATCTACAGAGGGCACTTACTTCATCCCTGGCTGTGCATGAAGTCTAGTTCTTTATGAGGAACTCATGATATCTGCACAGACCATCAGCTCACGGGTTCATCCGGCATTCAGGTGAAAACTCAGCAAAGAGGAGACAAGGATACTCATTTTCATAATCCTTCTGGGATGTTGAAGAGGAAAGTGGTGGTTTCTGCTGTGGAAGTTCATACTTCTTTCCTGAAAGCCAGTGGTTGATGACTCTTCAGTTTTGAAGACAGAAGCCATCCATGCACATAAACTAGAGAAAGATGATAAATTTTGGGGAGCGGAAAGAGGGCGACTTGAGGTTCTTTCCTTTGCACAGAATGCTGGCTGGACTGCAGAGCTCCTGCATGCTATACAGTACTTCTCCAGGGAAGCCACCCATGCAGCACACATCTCTGGGCACCATCAGAGGAAAAAGCTGAAAGTGTTTATCTGCAAATTGACAGCACTGTCTTCCTAAAATGAATGGTATCCCTCCTCGACACCTTAAGATTTCCACTGAGAAAGTGATTGTACTACCTTTTCTAGAGCATGTGATGTTTGCAATCATGCAACATCGCCTTCTTTCACCTTAAGATATATGAAAATTATTACCTGGTGCGGTGGCAATAATCCCAATATTTGGCAGAGTCAGACAGATCTCTCTTAATTGGAGGTCAGCCTGGTCTACATAGTGAGTTCCAGGCCTGTTGGGGCTATATAACAAGACCTTGATTAAAAAGAAAACTAGATAGATAGATAGATAGATAGATAGATAGATAGATAGATAGATAGATAGTAAAATATATAAACAATTACCTATGATGAAAATTCTAAGATTATTTTAACTATTTAGATCTTTGCTGGTTTAACATGAATTTTAAATCCCCTCCATTTTTGTGGATAATGGCAATGAGATAGTCACATGAATGGAATTGAATCTGTGTTACTGTGGATAGTGTAAACACTTAAAAATATTAATTCTTCCCAATCTAACAATATGAAATAACTTTCTATTTATTTTTTTAGTTTTTCATCAATGTTTTATAATTTTCAGTGTGCATATCTTTTCTTCTTTAGTTAAATTTTATTCTAAATATATTTTTTAAAAGTTATTATAAAGTGAATTTTCTTTACTTATTCTCATAAACATTATTAATAGCATAAATAAATGCAAATAATTTTTATTCAGGAATTTGTACCCAAACTTATAAGTTCATTCCTCGAATGTTCAGCAGAATTCCCGGCTTTTCTTTGTTGGGTGGTGGCATTTGAGAACTACTTCAGTTTTACTCTTTGTCATTCAGGTCTTCCATTCCTTGTGGATTTAGTCTTGATGGGTCTTTCTTGGTAGAACTTTACTTACTTCTTTCACCTTCTCTAAGGTTGGCTTAGGGTTAGTGATCAAACACCATGACCAAAAAGCAAGTCGGTTGGGAAACGGTTCATTTGGCTTACATTTCCATGTCATAGTCCATCATTGGAGGAAGTCAGAACAGGAACTGAAGCAGAGAAGGAACCTGGAAACAGGATGCAGAGGCCATGGGGGATGTTGCTTACTGGTTTGCTCCCTGAGCCTTGCTCAGCCTTCCTTCTTATAGAATCCAGGACCAGTGATGGCACCACCCACAATGGGCCCATCAATCAATAATTAAGAAAATGCCCTAGAGCCAGATCTCATGGAGGCATCTTCTCAATTGATGTTTCCTGCTTTAAGATAACTCTAGCTTGTGTCAAATTGACATATAACTTCCCTGCATGATGGTTTTGGCACACAATTGTTAATTCAAGTTCCTTACAATCTACTTTACAGTTAGGATGCTTCTATTGCAATATGTCCTCTTTAATTTCTTACTTCCTTCACTTGAATCCCCACACCCTCTTTTTCATCTCTTTGATTTTTTTTTTTTTGAGAGAGAGAGAGAGTTTCATCTATATAGGGCCTCAGACTTTCTAAATAGCAGATGCAGACTTTAATTTCTGATCCTCCTGCCATGGAGTTCCACGTTTATGTCACCACGCCTGGCGGTCATCCTGTCCTGATCTCTCACTGACTGAATCAACCTATCTGAATTTTTACCCGCCATCTTGTTTGCCCTTGAGGAATGGGAAGGCTGCAGGCCAGGAGTCCCTGGTCAGAAAGGCTAACTAAACTGAATAGATAGAAGATGGCTGGCAGAGTGACTACCAGGCAACCTTTAACTTATTACAATCCCATCTGCATGCTAATATCATACTGTCCCACTGACATCTGATGATGGCTATGCTATAACAAAAAAGGAAAAACTCAAAAAACTAAATGAGCTATCTCTGAGTTCTCAGAATAGCGTCCTTTCTCAGAAAACAAAACATGTGTTTCTTCCTGAACTAGCCTATTCCTCTTTCTCAGCCCTAAATACATATTCCTGAATTCAACAGGCAGAGAAATTGACTTACAATTCTAGATTCCACTTCTGTTCTTGTTGAAGAATAAAAGTTTATCTTGCTGCTAAATTAGCACTTGGTTTTCTTCATTGGTTCTTTAATACTAAGAGAGGGAAAAGGGCCCACCTTGGAGTCAAAACTCAGTAACAAGAACTTATCTTGGCTCCAATTTGAGTAACTACCCCCACACAGGTAAAAACAGTTACATGATTCTTACCTGAGTGTATGTGTAATCAAAATTATCACAGGTCTGTGCCCTGACCCTACTTTACTTCACACAATATAAACCATTTCCCAAACTGTTGTTGGAGGCTACTCATTCATTCCCAGCCACCCAGACTCCTGAAATAATCACACAGAAACTATATTAATTGCAATACTATTTGGCCAATAGCTTAAGCATATTTCTGGCTCTTATATATTAAATCAACCCATTTCTATTAATTTTTGTATCGCCATGTGGCTGTGGCTTACTGGCAAGGTTCTGGTGCATCTGTCACCTGCATGCAGCTACACGGCTTCTCCCTGACTCCACCTACTCTCTCTCCATATCTCTGTTTGGATTTCCCACCTGGGTTTACTCTGTTAAGCCATTGCCTTAAAGCAGCTTTATTCATTAACCAATAAAAGCAACAGATATACAGAAGGACTTCCCACACCACCAAACCATCATTAGAGCTAGTGAATTGTAATTGTATATTTCTATTAAAAGGGGTTGATTAGCTTGTTCTGCCTGGGCACTGTTGTACTAACCTTTTAATGCCAAACTGGACTGCCCCTCCTCAAGTTTCCACCATTGCTCAGCACCAAGACTCTCTTGCTAACCTAGTTCAACATTACACACTTACTAATGGATGAACTACATTAGCCTTGAGTATGAATGAAGAGCTGTATTAGCACCATGACCTTGGAAGGCTCCTGCAGATGGTTAATCTTGCACTACTTCCTAGACCCAGCCTTCCCTGATTAACTAGTTTGCTTCTGGGGACGGGGTGGGGGGAGGGGGGAGAGATGTGGTCTTAGATTAGTAACTGTTCAGTCAGGCAGCAATTCCGTATAAGGCTGTAAGAAAGGTTATATTTCCATGCAGGAAATGACTCCAGCTTATAAGCATTTTATCATAAAGTGTGTGTGGAGGTTTGAAAATCTCCCATTAACACCTATGCTCAATCTCTTTCCACTTTCTTGTCTTTTAAACACCTCTTCCCAATCTCAAATTGGAAAGGACTTCTAGCTGGCAAATGCCATCCACAGTCGGAAGCGATTTGCTCTAGATGATGCTAGCGGGCTGATAAGTAGGCTGTCATTAGGACCCTTTTGATAGCAGGCTCCAGTTATGCTTTTCTGGGACTGCTGATAACTTTGAATGTAATGGAATGAGTAAAGCCCCAACTTCTTTTTTTTTTTAAATCTCTGTGGTGTTGTTACTTTCCTTTGCAGACAATAACTAATCTGCAACAGTTTCCACTCATTCATCTGGAACACTTTAGAACATCTACTATGTACTAGGTCCTATATAAGGATTTAGAGCTTGCTGATCAGAAAAGCTTGAAGAAATACAAGTGAGAAAGAATGATGAGCACTGTTATCAAGGGTAGGACGCTTGTGGAAGTTCTGCTTACATCTCCACCACAATCCTTGCCTTCCTGATGCGACACTTGAATTTGTCAGTAGATAAGCCCCAAAGGTCAATAAAGTATCTCCTACAAAGACCCTCCAAATGGGCAAGTTATCGCCTTTTGAGGATGACAATTCTTTCTTCATTAAGTTTTCATTCTGACCCATTAGAATACTTAGTTGGCCATAATGTACTGTTATGGCAACCTTCTTCCTTCCCTCTTTTTAATTTCAGTTTCAAGCCATTTACAAAGTCATCTTATGGCTAATGATGTGACCATCCATCCATCTTGTACTCCTCAGAATTGTATCGTGGGAGAATTACTCTGAGATATCAAGGGACCTGCGTCCTTCTTTCCCTCCTACAGCTAATGGCATTGTGACCACCAGTCAGAAATTCAGTGTCTTGCATTTTTCCCATTTTAATATGAGATGTGATGTTTGAATTTGGTGGTTTTTCACTGCCTCTTTAGTTATAAGCACAGAGAATAGAGCACAGAGCAGAGCACTCGAGTTCAGGGCCTGAACGTTGTCTTCAAAGTATCAGGAACCCATTAGCATCTCAGGCACACTCAAATGTAGTTGATATTGGTTAAGATGTCATTTTTCAAATAGAACTTTAAAATATTAAACACATACCTCATGCCAAAATCTTTATGGAGAATAACTAATGATTCTACAAACAATGGCCATAATTGTGGGGTCAAATCTGAGTTCAGCTTCTACTCAGTTGTGACCCTGAACAGGTTATTCAGTGTCTCTTGCTCCAATTATTTTACAACATTAGAATTATAGATCATGCTTTTATATTTCATGTAGTATGTAAACCTTAAACTCATCTAGCAATGAAAGTGAAAAATGTATTTTATAAGTAAGTGGAGTTTGTTTTTATCTTTTAACTGGGAGTTTGGGATAATTCACCTAGAGGACTCAAGGAAAGTGTGATGCAGTAAATTATGAGTTTTTCAGATGAGATTATTTCAAAGCTCTGGAGCTCCATTGAGATGAGGGGCTGCCTTGACTTGCTTTGGAGAGATGTTTCTTTTTGGAGGTTCGTTGCTTTGTAGGGCAATTTGTAAGCAGAAAGACAATGAAATCTACCCAGCCAGGGTTAGTCCCAGGTGAAACCTTTCATAGAAGTGGATGGATAAAGCAGTGGAAATAACAGCTGGCTGGCTACACACCCAGACATGGACTGAACTGAGACTGTGGGGCCATGCACTTGTGCTCCCTGGCTTCACAGTACAGTCAGGGAACTGAAAAACAGCTCCACTATAGTAGGTCCTCGAGAGATGTCTACTTTCTGTCCCTCATTGGCCCCATTCCTAAGCAATCATAATCCAAAAGCAGCACTTCACTGAATCAATGTAACTTGTTTTAAAACAACATGTGATTTTCTATTGGATTGTTGGTCCCTTACATTTGTGTGGTGGCAGTTTTCACTATTCAGGATCCATTCTTAAGATGGGGTCTGTCCACTTACATTAGAATGCAAGGTTCACATTTAATAGTCTTGTGGGAGAATGCCAGGCACTTACTGAATTACCCAGAAGAACCGCTCTGAGTACTTGATGTCCTGGAATCACCGACCTACCTTCTTGGGATACAGCCAACCATGCATCAAATAATAGAGAAGCCAGATTCCAGGGCTAGTCGTAATATATGTTTAAAAGAATGAAACACATTATATTTAAGGGGAAAGCTACCCTTTGGACTTTTCTCTAGAAACTTGAGAAGTAATGACCAAATTAAAACAACAATATTACAAATAAACAACTCCATCTCGGGAGATGTCATTTAACTACAGTATACAGAAGAGAGTTTGTAGATTAGTCAAACACATGGTTCCTCTGGGTAGCAGGCTTATTTTTTCTATTTACCGGCAGTAGCTCACATGCCCTTCAAAACCTACAGTTTGTTTTATTGAGGAATGTTTGGAACTAAACAGTTGCTTCATTATTTCCTTAAATTGCCAGCAGGTGATCTTCAACCAACAGGGGAACTCAATTAAAATAAAATAGCATACAAAGGAAAAAAGAAAACTCTGGTGTTCTTGCATTAAGTCCACTTCTGGTCTTCCTTGGGTCTGTGACTTCCTCTGTTGCCTGTAGTTTCTTTGTACTTCTTTCTTCTCTAATTACTTTTGCCTGGCTTTTCTTCTGGGCTTTTGTAATTCAATCCATCAAATGCCTGTTGGCACAATAACATTTCAGGTGACAGAGGACAAACATAAGTTGAGAAAAGAATTTATCTTCATGACTGCACCCCCACCCCTGTCTGGGCTGAAAATTGGATCAGAAGTTACATACCCAAGGTACAGAGATACTAGGCTCTGTAGCCCATCACAAATGCAATTTGCTGAGCCTTTTATGAGTGTTCTTTTGCGATAATCTTTGCACTAATGAAGAGTTCTGACTGTACAGCTTTCATGCTGTACATGAGAGATGAGGTTAGACAAATGAGCGAGAGGTGAAGCCATCACTGGGAATTGCCCACAGTTCCAGCTGGGATTGTTCTGTTCTGTAATGTTTCACACTTAACTACAGAAACTGATGGTGTTGGCTCTCAGCCACCTCTTTTGACAGCTGTCATTCAGCTTATTGATTGGAGAGTCTAGCAAACTGTATACTTCATGCTGCCTACCATCTTCTTGAGTCAAAGATAAATAAAAATTTGAAAACTAAAGATAGGTATGATTTAACAGTCTATTTCTGGGTTTGCTTATAAAGGATGTATTATCATGATTTCAAAGAAATAGCTACAAGGCCATGTTCCTTACAGCATTAAATACAGCAGCAAGATAGAGAACATCTTAGGTGTTTACCAGGAGATGAATGGAAAAAGGAAACACAGCATGCATATGTGAGTAAATACTATTTTGCCTTCAGAAGAAGAACAAAATCTTATCTTTGGTGACAACATAGGAGCTCATGGAGAATATTATACCAGATGGACACAGAAAAATTATGTAATTTCACTAATACATAGGTCCAAGAAATAAAAATAAAAAGAGTTGGCACAGTAGCAGAGATGGCATGATAGTTACCAGAGACCCAGGAGTGAAGGGAAAGAGAGTTATTGGTCAAAAGTTACAAACTTCCAATTGCAAACAAACAAACAAACAAACAAACAAAAACATAAGTTCTGCACTTCTAGAAACCTAACTATAACATGGTAAGTGTAGGGAAAAAGATAATATGCACTTGAAATCTGTTGTAAACCTTGACAATATTCACTTCTTCTATACAAAGTGCTCAGTAGGCAATGTGATGAGAATTACATTATGCACCAAAAGTAAATAATTTCATCAATCTTACATCAATAAAGATATCGGAGATCTGTAGGAGGTCCTTCTGTCTGTGTGTTGCTTTCATTGGTTAATAAAGGAACTTATTTGGGCCCATAGCAGAGCTGCAGGGGAAAGAGCTAGGTGGGGAAAACTAAATGGCGTGCTGAGAGAAAGGAGGCAGAGTCAGAGAAATGCTATGGAGCCGCCGCCGCCAGAGTCAGACATGCCGGAACTTTGCTGGTAGGCCATGACCTTGTGGTGATATACAGATTAATAGAAATGGGTTAAATTAAGATGTAAGAGTTAACCAATAAGAAGCTAGAGCTAATGGGACAAGCAGTGTTTTAATTAATACAGTTTCTGTGTAGTTATTTCGGTTCTGGGTAGCCGGAACGAACAAGCGGCGTCTCCTCCAACAGAAATCAGCATAATCACCTAAGATCATAGAGTCAATGTTTAGCAGAGTCTGAGTCTACCAAGTGGTCTTTCTCTTAACTATTAAGTTACTGCCTTAACTAGTGGTTAGACTTCATTTGACCCACTCCTTTCCCGTTACCATCAGTTAGATCCAAATAGCCCCATCTTCTCAAAGATCTCCAAATACCCCTACAAGCATCATAATAGTAGTTTCATGTCAATGAAGAGTCATCTTCTTTGATTTGCAATCAGTGATACTGTAGCTTTGAGACAGAATAACCTTGATATTGACCTGTTTAGAGATCTTCTGAGATAAGCCCCACTGTTTCCACATTAAAAATACAGTGTTTATATCTTCATTTTAGTGGAAACATTTAACATATGATGTTACAGAGAAAAAAATACCTCTGGAGGAAAAGTATACTCGATATACAAGCTTGGAGAAATGCTCATTTCCAGGAAATCTCTGAAGAGTTTCCCATTGTTAAACTTTACTTCTTCAGAAGATCAAATTCTAGCAACAGAAAAAAAGACTCCATTAAAATAAGAACAATGCACAGGACAAAATTAATCTGGTTGTTGCAAAGGACAAAATAAATGTGATTGAAGTTTTTCTCCAGTGTTCCAAAGATTCCTACTAATTACTAAGTGTTGGAGTAGCAATACATTAGAAAAACAAAGGGCAGAAGAACACCTTACTCTCAAAACAATCTGAATAATTATGACTCAGAAAAGAGTCATGCTGTAGACTAGAGAAATCATCACAGTGAACTCTTGTGGCTGAGAATCTTGAGCTGCCTCAGAAAGACTTGAACACAGAAAACTTTATTCATCCCATCTGTGGAAACATGGTTAACTCACACCTAGCCCTGTTTGCATCACTTGGTGATTGTAGTTCAAGAAAACCCATGACCGGCATGGAAACAAGTAGAAAGGACCCATTAAACAACACAAGGAGTGTCTTTATGAGACCAGTCTAAGAAACAGCATTCTTCAGTTTGGAAAGACAAAGACTCTAAAGGCTATAGTAAGATTATAAAATCACGAAGTGTATAGCTAACAAGGACGTGGGGCTTTATATAAACACTAAAAGGTTGAATTTAAGAATAATAAGAAAAGATTCACTGTGATAAAGAAAGTATTGAGTTCATATTCCCATAAAGCTACAGATCACAAGAACAAGTCAGTTCAAAAGACTATGTTGTTGATAAGACTAATTCTTAGAATTTGAAAAGAGATCAATTTGTAGATGCCACATCATGATCGGTTTATGAGTAGACTGAAGATTTTATGTATGATTTTAGGTTCCTTTTGTTAATAAGGAGAAGTAACCATTAAATGATGGTCATAAGACATTGTTTCTTATCACTGATGAAAATGTAAAACTCTACTCTTTCTATTTATTATGTATACAGTGTTTTGACTGCATGAATGCCTGCAGGGCAGAAGAGGTTGCTGGGCATTGAACTGAGGACCTCTGGAAGAGCAGCCAGTGCCTTTAACTGCTGAGCTATTTTTCCAGCCCCCAGAACTCTACTCTTACTTTAGAAAGCCCATTCAACTAAGCTAGTAAATGTCGAGAGTCTGTCTAGACATTTTTAAATTTAAAGAGTTAGGTTCCTTCTGGCTCTACATTCAGCTCTGGATGTTCCCTTTCCAGAGAAAAGGGAACCAGTGAAGTCGGCTTCCATGGGTGAAGTATAAAGCTTTGTGAGTGATCTTAAGAGGTCAGAAAAAGTTCAGACTTTGTCCTGGAGGGAGTGTCATGATCTGGGGTGCTCTCCATTTCCAGTGAGGGGCAGTGATATGAGCCACAGTGGAAGACAGAGAGCCTCAGAAAATTGGTACCATACTCTAGTGACTGGCATTTTAAAGAGAAATAAAGGAGAAAGGGAAACAGAAGCTACACATGGCAGCTGTAGTGGGCAGAGAGGTGCCACTAGGTAATTGTTCTCCTCTTGGCACTTGGCTGGAACATCAGTGAGACAGCACCTTAAAAACAAAATAAAAACCAAAGCCATGGGGGACATTATAAAGGATCCCTACTGGTCAGTCTTGGCACTCCAGAATTTCTTTTTTTTTTTCAAATCCACTCATAGGAAAGGAGGCACTCCAGAATTTCTATGAACTATAACTTGGTGAAAGATAGAAAAGGATTTGTCAGACTGTATGCTGAGGCTTGGCTAGCACAATACCTCCAGACTGCAGAGAAGAAACTGAATCAGAACAATGTGATGTTTAGCAGGAATTGGAACATTCAAGCAACAAGAAATATAAATTAATAAGAAGGTATGAGCAAAGCATACAGGATCCACAAGGCAGTATGAAAAGACCAAATTTAATTACAGGTATAAAAGATGGAAAAATATTTCATGCTAATGCACTGGAAACATTTTCAATAAAAGCAGTCAGAAATACCCCAAATCTGGGGGGAAAGATACCCATCTACTTATAGAAATATTTAGAACACCATATAGACAAGATCAGAAAGGAGCCTCCACATACCAGCCTATAGTCAAAGCACTAAATCTAAAGAACAAATAAGTTGTATTGCAATCTACAAGAAAGAAACACCAAATACAAAAGCAAATCTATGGAATAACTGTGGGTTTTCCACAGAAGTTTCATATGCCAGGATGACTTGGAATTGTGCACTTAAAGCTCTAACATATAATAACTTCCAGCCCAGAATAACTTCCAGTCCAGAATATTTTATCCAGCAAGTTGAAGGAGAAAAAAAATTACACTACACACACGGGGGTGGGGGGGTGAACAAAAATTAAGCCAACATTGCAGAAAGTCCTGGAAGGAATCCTTGAAGCTAGAGCTGTAGAAGAGACTCAAACACAATGGAACAGAAGGAAAGCAAATGTGGGATAGGAAGACACAAAACACCATAAAATCAAGAAAATGACAGATTTTCGCACAAAACATTTTAATGGTGACCTCAATTCCCCAGTCAAGTCACAGAATAGCAGAACATATTAACAAAATAACAAAAACAAAACAGACTCCATCTATTTACTGTCTCTAATATTGTACCTTGCCATAAAAGTCATGTTATGATATTTGTTTTTTAAGTCCTTGCTTAACTCTATAATATTTATTATTGATCTAGCAAAGCCCAGCATGTCAGACAACTTTCTATGGTTGATGACTCCATGTGGAGGCTCAGTAAGCTGGGACCCTTTTATCTTGTCACTTTATCCTCTTACCACAAGGTCATGCTAGACAGCTCCTACCTACTCCTCTGAGATTGGGCTAGAGGTGACATCGCTCCCACCTGTCACCCTCTATCAGCATTATGAGGACAGCCAGGCTACACTTGGAACACAGAAAGAACTTAAACAATGGATGCCAACATCATTACTTCACTTACAGTTTTGAAAAGGTGCTTCTTTTTATTCTTTTTTCATTTATTACGTTTTTTATTATTTATTGTTTTTAATCGAGTTATATATTTTCCCCCACTCTGCTTCCTTCTTCCCCTCCCCCTCCCGTGTCCCCCAACACACTCCCAATTTACTCGGGAGAACCTGTCTTTTTCTTCTTCCTAGGCAGATCCATGTATTTCTCTCTTAGGGTCTTCTTTGTTGTCTTGGTTCTCTGGGGTTGCGGATTGTAGGCTGGTTATAATTTGCTTTCTGTCTAAAAGCCACTTTTGAGTGAGTACGTATTATATTTGTCTTTCTGGATCTGGGTTACTTCATTCAGTATAGTTTTTTTGTTGTTGTTCTGTACATTTGCCTGCAAATTTCAATATGTCTTTTTTTTTAACCACAAGTAGTATGCCTTTGTGTAAGTGTACCACATTTTCCTTATCCATTCTTCAGTTGATGGCCATCTATATTGTCTCCAGGTTCTGGCTATGACAAATAATGCTGCTATGAACATAGTTGAGCAAATGTTCTTGTGGTATGATTGATTATCCTTTGGGTATTTGCCCAAGTATTGCTGAGTCTTGAAATTTTTTTAATTGATTTTATTGAGCTATATATTTCTCTTTAATCCCTTCCCATCCTCTTCTCTCCCCCTTCTATCCTCTTCCATGGTCCCTATGCTCCCAATTTACTCAGGGGATCTTGTCTTTTTCTACTTTCCATGTAGATTAAATTCATGTATGTCTCTCTTAGGGTCCTCATTGTTGTCCAGGTTCTCTAGGATTGCAAATTGTAGGCTGGTTTTTCTTTGCTTTATGTCTATCCACTTATAAGTGAGTACATATGATTTTTAATTTTCTGAGAAATGATCATACTGATTTCCAAAGTGGCTGTACAAGTTTACACTCCCACCAGCAATGGAGGAGTGATCCCCTTACTCTGCATCCTCTCCAGCATAAGTTGTCATCAGTGTTTTTGGTCTTGGCCATTCTTACAGGTGTAAGATGGAATCTCAGAGTTGTTTTGATTTGCATTTCTCTGATGGCTAAGGATGTTGAGCACAACCTTAAGTGTCTTTTGGCCATTTGAGATTCGTCTGTTTAGAGTTTTTGTTTAGGTATGTGCCCCATTTTTTAATTGGATTGTGTTTTCTTTTGATGTCTAGTTTTTTGAGTTCTTTATATATTTTGAAGATCAGTTTTCTGTCAGGTGTAGGGGAGGTAAAGATCTTTTCCCAATATGTAGGCCATTGTTTTGTCTTGTTGACCATGTCCTTTGCTTTAAAGAAGCTTCCCAGGTTCAGGAGGTCCCATTTATTCATTGTTTCTCTCAATGATTATGCTAGTTGAGTTGTAGTTAGGAAGTGGTCTCCTGTGCCAATGCATTCAAGAGTACTTCCCAGTTTCTATTCTATGAAGTTCAGTGTGGTTGGTTTTATGTTGAGGTCTTTGATCCATTTGTCCTGGAACTAGCTCTTATAGACCAGGCTGGCCTCAAACTTGCAGAGATTCACTTGTCTCTGCCTCCTGAGTGCTGGGATTAAAGGTGTGAGCCACTGCCACCTGGCTATTAAATGACATTTTAAAGTTTTTGTCTTTTATTTATTTTTCAACTTTTAATTGCTCACTTGCTTTAGATAACACTTTTGACAGTTTTTTTGTGTTCCTCTGAATATACCATATCACAATAAGTGTTTATACATGTATATGTGTAAATGTGTATGTTGACATGTATAGAATATTTTTCAGTATCTGCACTATCATTATCTTTCTGGGCCTGATTTTGTGTGATTCTCTGTCTTTCTTACCCAGACTCTGCTGAGGTGGTTTGTTCTTTATTGAGATAGCATGTCTTAAGCCTTACCTATGGGAACCCTAGTGTTTGTTGGAATTCTGGCTCTAGAGTTTTGCCTTTGATGTAGAGCCTTAGGGAACATTGTCGTTACTTCCTGCTCCAAAGCCTACAAACCAGAAAACCAGGGACTACCAGAAATAAGAGGACTAGCTGTTGATGTGGCTCTGGGTTCAAGCTTTCAGGAACTTTTGACTTTTTTATTATTTGATAATATAAAGGATTCTAAAAATATGATAAAATTGATTTTTTAAAGATTCTACTTCATGCTATAATACACACATTATTAACTTTCATTCAGTTCAACTGTATGTGATACCAAGGGTAAAAATTCTGGTCATTCTTTGTTTCAAAATTTAGTCATCTTTTTAAATCACTCCTACAGGATTTCTGCTTTGGGGATGATGTCTCGTGTTCTTTCTAGGTATGTGAACCACACCATGACTTTGTGCCTATTTTGTCTCCACTAGCTAAATTATAGTAAAAATACGCAGTTTTGCCTAATTCTTCATTCTCTGTGGATAAAGTTCATGCCATCTTTGTTTGAGTCTATTCTGTCATGTATGCTACAGGAAATATACCCTGTATTTTAAAGACAAGATCTCACAGTTAGCCCAGGCTGGCCTACATCTCCAGTGCCCCTCCCTCCTGATATTAAGCCATATGCTCCCATATCTGGCTTAATAAGAAACACTTCAAATAAATATTTAGTTAGTTAGTTTATGTGTATCTGTGTATACCTCAGTGGATGACTGTATATTTTCAGTACCTGCAAAAGACAGAGAGGGTGTTGGGTCCCCTGGAAATAGGGAGCCTCTCTGTGGAGATTGGGAATTGAACCTGGGTCCTCTGGAAGAACAGCCAGTGCTTGTCACCACTGAACCTGCTCCTCTGCACTATAACAAATGCTTCTCAGTGCAGATAAAGTTTGCCCAAATTAAACTAGTTCAATACAGAAAGAGAAAATGTAAAAGAAATAGCAAAGAAGTTATTATTTCCTTAACAACAGACCTCTGGCCATGGAGTAAGTGAAGGACTTCAAATGTGGCTTTTCTCACTGATTCTCTCTACCCACACAGAAGGTATTTTCCACCCCCATAAAGTTGTTCTATGTGGAACTTATCAAACTTAGTGGGCTGGAATACTGGAATGTGGGACTTCTATTTTTTTTAAAAAAACCCAGATATCCATTAAACCTGTTGTCAGAATTCTAGACACACAAAAAAACAGAGTTTATCACAGATTCTTGGTAACTACATTTTTTTTTTCAGATGGGCTCTGTTTGCTGGCAGTGAGCAGAAGCACCACAGTTCCTTTAAGAGAGGTCTTTCTGATTCAGCATTAGCAGAAAAAAAAAACATGGTTTCTTTGAAATGGTGGCTTCCTGGTTCATGCTCCCAGCATGAACTCGGGTTCTTTTAGGAGGTCGAACACTTAAATGGGTTCTGTGAGCAGTGTGTTAAAAATTGCTTAGTGGTAACACAGACCCACTGCGACCCTGGAGCTGGGGCAGAGAGAATGACTCTCAGGCAACAAACATGCCTCCACCATGTTGGACTAGGCAGAGCAAGCAGGCCATGCCTTTTTAGCATTAAAAAAAAAGCACTCTTGGTCAGAAAATAATTACAGATATGCAATAAAGAAGATTCAGATAAAAAAGACCTCAAAATTAGTCACAGTGTTGGATAAATGTATGTAGCCTTGAGAGAGAGGGGAAAAAGAGTATAGACAGTTATAAAAGAACACAGACAGTCATAGATTAAAGAAGTAAAGATAATAAAATGAATATTAAACTTATAAAAAAAGTAATAGAGTAAGAAAAATAAGCCATGTAAAGATAAAATATACACAGAGAGTCTGGATTATGTATATTATTGTGTTTTCTTTGAATTTTTGACTGTAAATGAACTAAGTACAGAGAGACATTTCATTG
The DNA here is from genome assembly GCA_004026605.1 of Ondatra zibethicus. Lineage (NCBI taxonomy): Eukaryota > Metazoa > Chordata > Mammalia > Rodentia > Cricetidae > Ondatra > Ondatra zibethicus. Next base: position 80,544 of record PVIU01000305.1, read on the forward strand.
TATTGCTAAGCTAAACCAACATATATTTTAAAAGTATCTTGACTTCAAACTTTGGGACTAAGGATATGATGCTTTGAGAAAGAGGTTCTGCATTTGTTTCCACAGAGAATGAGAACCTGTCAATTCCTTCCAGACTAATGTGGTTTGATCAAACAAGACCCCCTGAAACAATGGCCCAGTTGGTCTAATATGGTGTAGGAGGTCCTTCTATATTTGGGTTGCTTTCATTGTTTAATAAAGAGACTGCCTTGGCCTTTTGATAGGGCAAAACTTAGGCGGGGGAGACAGAACAGAATTCTGGGAGGAAAAAGGCAGACACGGAGAGACAGAGAGCCGCCAGCATGAAGCTGCCAAGTAAGACACGCTGAATCTTTCCCGGTAAGCCACGACCTCGTGGTGACATACAGATTATTAAAAATGGGTTGAATCAAGATGTGAGAGTTAGCCAATAAGAGGCTAGAACTAATGGGCTAGGCAATGTTTTAAATGAATACAGTTTCTGGGTAATTATTCTAGGGGTTAAGCTAGCCAGGCACTGGGAACGCGGCCCACACCTCATACAACAACAACATCCATGATGGCTTCAGGACTGTTGGCTGAGATATACCTACCACACAGGATACCCCATGACAGACCTGATTAACAGTGCCCCCAATCAACAGGAAGTAGTCTAGACAACAACACCCAAATTCCTTAAATGATTGTTTATAAATCTTTGCTTACATTTAAAGGTGGATATGCTATAGAGATTTGCATTGGTATGGATCTGGTTTATTGATACAAATTTAAGGTCAATTTTGTTATATGGATATTTCTGCTCTTGATTAAAGTATTGTGTTTGTGCAACTCATTAAAAAATATAATGTATAATTAAGAAATACAGGTTAATAGTCATCTATAATAGTCAAGCTTGTAGTCATGTTAGTTAGGTTTTTTAGATATATAGTGATATATATCAATTAGATAGATAATCTTCAAACCTTTCAAAGGCCTACAGAATATGGCATTTAAAATGTTTTAAGAACTTAGGACTTTTCATGACAATGAGACACATCTGCTTCTGGCAGCACCAATCTACTTCAAGGGGATGATAGACATCAAAGAGGCTCCTTATGGAATTTTTTAGACATTTGGGCAAGAAACTGCTCTTGCCTAAACTGCTTGATGCTATGCTGTATAAACTAGACATGTAGGATCTGAAAAAAAAAAGACTGCTAAAGTTGCCTAAAGAAGGTGAGACAGTCCTTCAGGGCTCCTGCTTCATGAAATAGCCTACCAGACATTCTGCAGGACACAGGAGAAAGTGATTGAAAAATTGCCTATATAGGTGCAACTGTCTTTGAAATTTCCTGCTTTATGGAAAAGTCTGCTGAATACTATAGGCAGCCTCTGCCAACAAAACTGAACATTCTTCTTAGGAAATTGTACATTAGGTCAGAGCCTGAGCCAAGAACTCCTTTCCCTGCTGGCTTGCAAGATTCTGATGATCACTGTTTATTATAGGTACATTATGGGACCCCATTCACAGATGAATGAATTTAAAAAAAACTGTGGCATATAAACACAGTGGAGTTTTACTCATCCATGAAGAACAAAATCAAGTTAATTGTAAGAAAATGGGTGGAATTGAGGATCATGTTATATGAAATAAGCCAAATTCAAAACACTACATTTTCTATCATAAGTGGAATCTAAATTTACCAAATAAGGAAGAGGAAGGAGAGAGGGAGAAAGAAGAGGTAGATGAAGAGAAGTGGTGAGGGAGGAGGTGAGAGGAAGAAATGAGAGGTGAATGAAGAAAAGTAGTGATGGTAGTGGTGGTGGCAGAAAAGGAAGAAGAGAAGGGGGCAGCCATGGTGCCTACTTAGAAGACAGAGGCAGAGGATCTGGAGTTCATGGTCATCCTTGGCTACATGGTGATTTCAAGACAAAGGTAGGCTACAAGCAAACAAAAAGTTAGGAGGAAGGCTATTTGGGAAAAGGGAAGTGAACAGAGAAAGAGGCAGGGAACAACAGGGAGGTTAATGGGGTGAATATGATTAAAATACATTTATGAAAATATCCTAGTGAAACATTATTCTGGACAATTAATGCATATAATAAAAATTGAAAAAGAAAGATTCTGCCAGTGTCCTCAGCTGGTGGACCCTCATGGGACTTCAGAGCCATACTTGTGTGCTTTCTGAGACAGATGGCAGCAAAGGCCTCCTCAGATGTGCAGCCGTAACTCCACTGAGGCCTCCCGACTCCTCGCCTCCTTAGGGCTGCCCTTGGGACCCACTGACAAGCTCCTCTCCATGGAATCTTGGAATCTTCTCTTCCCTTGCCTCTGACTTCTCCCTTATTTGCAGTACTGGCTTAAACCCTCTTCTGGGTGCTAGGCATCTAGCATCATGACCTCAGAGGTTCAGATTTTACAGCCGTATTGAGTCTCCCACATTAGGGGCCAGCTTTCTCTCATTACAGACTCTGGGCCATCTGACTTCCTGACCTCATTGAAGGCTCTCTAGCATTTTCCTTTCTCTAACATCTTTATTATGACCACTTCCTTCAGCTGTCTTTATGCATCCTCCTGGAACATGTGGCATGCTCTCCTTGTCCTTCTGGAGTTTCTAAGAAACACACATCCTCGCTTGTACCAATAGCACTAAAATAAATCTGGTCCCACCTAACTTTCTTATAAAGGCAATCTGGGCTATGGATTTAATAAGCAAAGACTGTGTCAGAAGCCAACAGAAGAACAGGAAACACTTTATGACCCTCCAAGTCCTCCCCCCCTAATCTCCCTGTAGTGTAAGCTCCCAGGCAGGACAGCAAGTTTTGGAGCTGAGTGGCAGCCGCTGGCATTTTCAAACAGCTTGTTGATGGACCAGGTTGTGAGAAAACCAACATCACACTGAAACTCTTAGGGATACTTTAAATTGGAGGATTATATGGTCGCTTGATTAAGTCTGGGTTATGTAAACAGTGGAGTGTTTAGATTCAGGCTTGGCTGTTGGAGTCTAGGCAGCTGTTTGTACTTAAGTGCAGCAAGAAGTCTTGTTAATCAAAGAACTGACTGGATTTCTTTCTTCCTCCCGCCCCCGCCTGCATCTTTTTTGGTACCTGTGTTGTTTTTCCTCCTGTCCAAAGCCTTTGGGCTCAGGACTGTTGGGAAGCAAAGACTCTCTGAGGACCAGAGCCTTTTTTTTCTTTTTTTTTTTCTTTTTTTGATTACATAGTGATGTGCCTCGCAGACTTCCCTCACTGTGAGGTAATCACTTCATTTATCCAAGCTCTACAAAGCCTTTATTATTTCAGTTAGTTCATATTTTTGAAGCTAAGTCATCAGTTTGATGCGTTTGTTGTAAAGTGTGGTTTAACAGCTTGTTAGCACATTTATTTTTTCTTAATGGAATCCAAAGATATTTCACGCTTGAGCAGCAGTAGATTTAAGAGCCGATGAAAAGTCCCCTGAGCTGTGTGCATTCAGCCTAGGACAACGCATCAGGATGGTGTGGGTGTGGGCTGGTGTGCCTGGGACTGATCGCCAAGGCCCGGCTTGGTAGCTCAGAGCTCCTCTCCTCCCTCCCTTACCACTGTCTCCTAGGCAACCAGTAGTGCCTTACGCTCCTTGGCTTCAGGTGGTCTGGGATGCCCTGGATCATTTGGGCATTCTGAGTTCACAAATATTTTTTTCCCTGCCCACTGAGATGATTCTATTCTCTTTTGTCCACAGATCTGGGGGTAGGAGTGGGGGTGGGGAAGCTTGGGTGGTTCTTTTCTGTCTTCTGCATGGGGCTTGTAAAGTTGTCTCAGAACTAACGGGTTGGAACTGAGAGCTATTGTGGAGCCTGGTCAGCATCAGCCTTTGAGAAGCAGAGAGAGGGACGGGACTAGTGCTTTCCATGGCTTCAACGCAAATATAAACAAGGTCACTTTCCTGGGCAGCAGCAGGAGGGAGCAGTCTGCGTTGACCAAAAATGACCTTTTGAGTGAGTTTTTTAAGATCCAAGCATGAAATAGAGGCAAATGGATGCTTTGCCTGACTCCAGACCTATTTTTGTACCAGACTAGCTGAAGGATCTGCAGCCCGTGGCAGCAGGCTCACAAAACTGGAATTGGTGAAATGAGTTTTCTGATTAAAATCAGATGAGTTTCCTGGTCCATAGATGAGTTGCCTGGTTTGTTTCCCAGAGTGCACAAACCAGTCTGTGGTGATTCCTGCTCTCTCAAAGGAGCCAGAGCCCATTATTCCTTTTATAGTCAAATAATTTGGGGTTAAGGACAGGTATTGTAGGGGGGCAGTCAGTCCTTCTTTAATATTGTACGCCTCCAGCTATAGAGTGTTGCTTTACTGTCTGCATTTTCTATCAGCCACTGTTATCTAGATGTCATTTGTGTATCTATTTATGTATCTATCTGTCTATCATCAACTGATTTTATTTATCTCCTTAGATTGATCTTATTTTTCATCAATTGATATCTATCATCTATCGATCGATCGATCTATCATCTATCTTCTATCTATCTATGAATCCATCATGTTCTGTCATGTAAGAGCTACTGAAACACTTGCATGAGAGAAAGTGATACCACATGAGAAAAAAGTGACGCATGATCTCATCATAGCAATTGAGAGTCATGTTTCTGAATCTGCCCACACTGTCAATTTTTCTTTGAGGTTGAGACTACAAAATGGAACCCCTGAATGAGGCAATCTTAACTTTGCCGACAAATTAAGACAATCCAGCTGTTAATGGTAGTATGTTCACTTATAAATGATGACAAGAGTTACTTTTGGAAGATACTTTTGTATTGAATCCAGTTGTTTCATTTTGTAGACGAAGGAACTTGCCTAGGATTCTCTCATTTTCCTCCTGATCTCAGCAAACATCCCCTAATTCTGAATGTCCCATGTTAAATGGTCAATTAATATGTGACCTTTTATATCTGACTTCTCTTACATAGCATCATGTTTTCAATCTTGTTCATGCCACAACATGTATACACACTTCACTGCTTAGTGCCTGAGTGATAGTGGTCAGCTAACAGACTTCTGGTTGCTCCCATCTTCAGGCTATCGTGAAGAGTGTGGTTTTGAGTACTCATATCTAAGTTTTCATTTAATTACCTGTTTTCAGCTCTTTCAAATTCCATCAGTGTTGCTGCTGCTATGCAACTCTGTGTTTAACCCACTGAAGAATCACTAAATGGCTTTTCAAGGGAGGCATACCATTTTACACACCTATCAGCAATAAGTGACAGCCCCAGTTGCTTCACATTCTCAAAATTGTTGTATTTCGTGTTTGGATTTATGATAACTATCCTTGTGGGTGTGAAGTGGTCCCATTGATGGTTAGATCTGTATCTTCCTAGTACTAGTAGTGACTAAAGTGGTCACTAAAAGTGACTATCTTTTCATGTACTTGTTTGCCAATAACATACATTCTGGGGAAACACACCCTTTGAGCAAGTCGGCTATCTCTAAACTCGATTAGTCTGTTGTGATTGTTGAGCTATAAGACTTTATCATAGTTTGGATGGCAGACCCTTTTCAGGCTCATAGTTTGCAGACACTTTTTGCCATTGTGAAGACAGTCGTTTTTTGTTCTTCACAATGTTCTTTGATGCACAGCAGTTTTAATGCATTGAATGTAATGCACTGCCTCCAGGTTTGTGAAGCTTGTTCCTTGCATGGAACTACCAAGGTCCTCTCAAGAGTTTAATATCAAAAGCTGTCAACTTTCAAAAGAGCGTTTTGAGAGTATTCCCAGGCATGAACTTTCCTACCCTGTGGCTCAAATGCAGTCAGTTTGTTCAGTAAGAACCTTATGGTCTGTAAGCTTCAAAGCACGAGGCACAGACAATGGAGCTCTTGTCAGGGATTGACACTCCTGACTGACGATGAAGAAAGCCCTTGGCTGGTTTCTCCCATGTGGAAATGCCTCTACTCTGTGCACACAGTGGGACCTATGAATGGGCTGGGAGGATTGTGGCCTGGCAGGAGTGTCTCTGTTGATCCTGGAGGAGCCAATCCTGCTAACAGGATTCTAGGGAAAGAAAGCAGCTCTCCTCTCTGCTGTGGGAGCTATAGATGGTGCCTCTGCAGTTGGAACTTGGGAGGAATCTGAAATGCCAGAGGTTTCTTTTACTAGGGAGATACTGTGACCATTTCTGGGAACTGAAACAAAGCCCTAGTGGGAGGGATGGAGCAGTTCTTATGCAAGATTTACAACTTCTCACCGTTCTTGACAAGACAAATACTTTTTTATAATCATTTCCTTATTTTTTTATACGATCCTGAGACAAAAAATATGTTTTAAATGTAATTGTCACCAAGTATAGTTTGTTTGGTCTGTAAACAGATGTATGGAAGTTCTAATGCCTTTCTTCTTTTTCCCTTCCTCTTCCATGCCCCATTTCTTGCTTCCTTCTGTCTCCCAAGTGTCGAAATTACAGGTGTGGCCCACCATATCAACTCTAAGACCACCTGCTAATCACTCACCAGTTTCCTGCATCTGTATGTTAGTTAACGAATCCTGGAAAGCTAAGGTCTCAAGCAGGCTTCCATTACTCTTCTTGCCTTAAGCTCTCGCTCATCTTCTCTATTTTACCAAAACCATCTTGTAGCTGGAATCTAGATTTACCTGGGAACAAATCTTGCAGACAGTTCCCCTGAGGATGAGTTCAATTGCATCTCCTATGGTTCGGTAAGTAACTGCTCCAGGTTAACTCACAATGCATTTAGTTGATTTTTACATTAAACACTGCATAAAGGTTTGTCAGCATTGTATATCTTCTAGAAGAACTAACTTTTCATTTCATTGATTGTTTGAATTTCTTTGTTGTTTCTATTTCATTAATTTCTGCCATTATTTTGATTATTTCTTCCTGTCTACTATTTGGGGGTTTGCTTTGTTCTTGTTTTTCCAAAGCCTTAAGATACATCATTAAGTTACTTGGGTTTTCTCTGATTTTGTTTCTTTTTATTTACATGGATATGTGTGTACCTGCTTGTCCATGTGAGTACCATGGGCATGCAGCTACCCATGGTAGCCAGAGGATGGTGCTAGAACCCTGAAATCAGAGTTACAGGTGGTTGTGAGTCACCTGATTTGGGTGCTGGTGACTGAACCCGGGTCAACTCTCAATAGTTCTCAGAGACAGAAAGCCCAGACAGAAACCTCTTGTTAGTATTTCTAGGGTCATGAAACTGCGAGGGAAAGAATGTAGAAATAAGACACACTGACAGGAAACTTTATTAACAAGTGTGAAAACACACTCTCAAGAGAGAGAGAGAGAGACAGTTACCCAGATCTTAGACAATTCATTGTATAAGCAAACATTAGTGGAAAGGAGTTCACGAGACCTTACATAGTTTTCAGATATTGTGTCTGATCAGATACAAGGCTGATGATACAAAGGTGCCATTATAATGAGGGAAAGACCATTGATGGTCTTCAGGGTCAGCCACATTGGTCCCAGTCAGTTTGAGGTGGCCTTGTTCACTGTTTGAGTGGTCACGTGATGTCCTGCTATGGTTGCATCAGCCTCTATTTACCATGCTGTCATTCTTGTTTCCCTATATACCTATTGGAGAGTGACACAGGAAGTGGATGAAAGGGGGCCACTTATGGTCACCTGTGTCCGAGGTGCTGACAGAGACATTTGGGTATCAGTATGCTGGCGTCCTCTAGTATTGTCCGTGGTCAGTTATACCCTTTACACATGGGGTGCAGGAGATTTGTCTGTATTCTGTCAATCATATCTTAAATAAACGCTGATTGGTTGGTAGCCAGGCAGGAAGTATAGGCGGGAAACCAGACAGGAAGTAGAGGTGGGGAAATGAGAACAGGAGTATTCTGGGAAGCAGGAAGCTCCCTTGGCACTCCTGCCCAGACCACTGAAGAAGCAGAATGTGACCTGCCCTGCTGAGAAAGGTACTGAGCCATGTGGCTAACATAGATAAGGGTAATGGGTTAACATAAGCTATAAGAGCTAATAAGAAGCCTGAGCTAATGGACCAATCAGTTTATCATTAATATAGACTCTCTGTGTAATTTCTTTGGGACTTGCCGGCTGTGGGAACTGGGCAGGATGGAAACTCCAACTAGCAGGCCCACATGTTACACACATGGACATGATCAGTTGGTAACCTCCTTCATTGGTAACCGATGTAGGAGAGCAAGTGTGTCCTGTGTTTGCATATATCCTTTTGTACTGAAGAAGAAATCCTATGACCTAGAGAGGACTAGCCTAAGCCAGGAGATGAAAAGAAACAGAACAAATATAATGAGATAAAGAACTGGGTGGGGCTGTGGCCATCTCAATGAGATACACACTCACATACTCTGGAAGCACCCCAGTTTGATGGAGTTTTAGGCCTTTGTTAAGGAATCTGCCCACTTCTGACGTCCATCTCATAATATGTGACTGTCCCACTCCCTGTTTGTTCAGTTTCCTTCCTCTCAGGGGCTGCTGAGGTTCTGAAGTTGTCTGTGTTGTTGCTTTCTTTCCCAAATGCCAATAAATTATTCCCTCTTGTGTGTATTTTTCAACCCTTTCATGACAAGACCTAGAACCTGAAAAGGGGTCCAGTATCCTATGGTCACATGCATAACCTATTTCACGTGGCCACAATTTAAAAAGGCACTTGTGGGGATTCCAAAGCTGATAAGTCTGCTGTAGATCATGGGGTGTTCTTCCTAACCAAGCCCAGATGAAGCCAGGTCAGAAGCTTATAAGGCAAGGAGAAAAAGAGCTAGTTGTAAAGTTGGTAATCTAAGTGACCAATGAACTATTAAACACACAGATCATCTAGGCCAGTCACTCCTCCCTCTCCTTATCCCAGAGGAGAAAGGATGCTCTACTAGGCTAAGGCCACAATGATAACCCTATAACAAAGTGGAAAAGAAAAGGGCTTGGTGGTATCCGGAAACAAGACAGTGGTGGAGAAAAGCTGGGATAAAAACGCAGACTTTTCTAAGAGAAGAATAGTTGTTACGTGTTGAAATGTCTCCCCTCCAAAGGAAGCTATGTTAGCCTGTCATGGTAACGAAATACCTGAGGCAATGAACTTCGGAATTAAAAGGCTTCCTTTGTTAGCATTTTCAGAGTTCTAGTATAAGATCAAGAAAACCCATAGCATTGGTCCTCTGATGGACAGGCTGGGTGGGAATGGCAGAGAGTTCACGGCAGAGAAAAGTACTAGGATCAGGGGTAGGCAGTGAGAGTAAGGAGAGGGCCCAATGTCCTTGAAGGGCACACTTTCAATGGTCTAAAGGGCTTGTAGACAGCTTCTCCTGTTAAAGGTTCAACTACTTCCCCCTTGTACCACCCCGAGGACTGAACTTTTAACACATGGAATTTGGGAGAACAGGGGAACAGTTATCCAAACCAAAACAAAAGCCTTGCTGTTTGGTCAGCTTTTGTGCTCTTCCTGAATTACAGATTGTCTGTGTGCATAAACTCCTGCTTGCACAACTGAAAGTATTGAAAACATTGACTTGGGCAGTTTACATGGACGGATTTTATAGTATGAAAATTATATCCAGAAGATGTCAAAACCGAAAAGAAAATAAATGGTAAAGGGGTAGGTTGGGTTCTAGAGAGCAGACAAAGGGTCTATTCACAGTTAGGAGGGGAATTGCTTCCTCTTCAAGGCGATAAAAGATTATTTCTTATGCTAATTTTGCATTTTTCCTATAAAGATCATCATTTCTGTTGATTTTAACTTGATCTCATTCGTATGAAGATGTGATCTGATCTCCACCCTGTGTGACTTTCTTTTGGGGCCTCTCTCACCCACCACTCCGCTGCCGACCATCATCTATTTGCTTCTGAAGTCGTGTGCCCTGTTGAACGACCACAGTCCCTTCCGGTACACAGACAAATGCCGTCCTCCGTTTCATCAACTTCTCATATCCCGTTTCCACCTGATGTCATTTCAAGTCAGGGCTGCCCACAGAAGAGTGTGCCCAGCTGCACGGACTCCCAGATGGAGCCGTCTTTGGGGCTGTGAGCATGCGGCTGTCCTCACCTGGTGGTGTTCGATGGCAAGGTGATCTGGATCATGGGTTTAGGGGCACAGCTCCTTGTCTCCCAGGGTCAGGGCATCTACTAGCTTCTAGTGAGAGAAGGAGCGAAAACTCAATTGCATGATCATTACCTCAGTGTGTGGTCAACCTTTGTTTGCAGGAGACATTTTAAACAGTGCCCAGTTTTCTTTTGAGAATTACTATTTCTGCTTTATTCAGAAATTATTAATGGAGCTCTGCTGAGGAGGAAAGATGGGTTTTAATAACATTGAAATGAAAGTTGTGGATAAAAAGAGAAAAATATTAAGAGGAAGGAATGGAATTCCTCTTCCAGGGGATAGAAACTGAAGACAGGCAGAGTCAGCTATGACACACTTGCAAGGCACCATGAATCTGGACTTAAATTTCCCTCTGAAGGAGATGCTTCCATTTTCTGCAGGAAGACCAAGTCACTACGTAGCGGTTTGTACAAGAAGTAATAATAAAAGCTCAGCTTGTTTATATAACATTTTTGCCTGTGAAATATCAGGTATTCAGAGTCGGGAGGGCAAATGGGAACAGTACATTCTTCTAAAGCTGTAAATTTGTGGTTCTCAACCTTCCTAATGCTGTGACCCTTTAATACAGTTCCTCATGTTGTGGGGACCCCAAGCCATAAAATTCTTTTCTCTCTTTTTTCTTTCCTTTTGGTTTTTTGAGACAAGGTTTCTCTGTCCTGGCTGTCCTGAAACTTACTTTTGTAGACTAGGCTGGCCACAAACTCACAGAAATCCGCCTGCCTCTGTCTTCCAAGTGCTGGGGTTAAAGGCGTACATCACCACCACCTGGCTAAAATTATTTTCATTGCTACTTCATAACTGTAGTTTTGATAATATCTATCATTTCCAATGGTCTTAGGCAACCCCTGTAAAATGGTCATTCAACCCCCAAAGGGGTCACGAACCACAGGTTGAGAACTGTTGGTGTTAACTTTATGTACTTGATTTAGTTCAGGCTTTTGTGAGGGAAATTATTGTAAACTGCCTTCAAATAAGTAAAAATAAAAAAAAAACAAAAACCACTATCTAGCCATCCCATGCCTAGGAATTTATCCAAGAGAAAGGAAATCATGCATTTATACAGAGGTTATTTAGTGAGTGTTCAAGGTAGAGTCACACATGATTAGACAGGAACCAATATCTGTCAAGATGGGAGTAGATCCACAGATTGTTGGCTGCTCACATGATGAACTACTACTCGAAGTCAAAAGGAGTGGGCTCTTGTAGAGATGGATCTCAGCATGCAGCTAAGGAAGATGGAGCACGCCACATGCTAACGACAAATAAGGGGCCATTGAGATGGCTCAACAAGAAAAGGTGCTTACCATGTAGGCCTGGTGAACTGGGTTCTAGCCTCAGAACCCATGTAAAGATGGAGAGGAGATAACCACAGCTGTCCACTGACTTCCATGTGCATACTATGGTGTATATGACCACCCTGACATATTATCTGCACATGCGCACACACACACCAACAAAAATAATAATTATTATGATGGATAGAAAGATTGCAAGGAAGGACAGGCAAAATGAAGTTCTCGAAAGTGTTGTATGTGTCTAGCTTCTCAGTTTGCTGATGGTTTTGGAAATACATGCTCAAAGTATTCAGATTGCCTGTTGTTAAGATGGCTTCTTGTGTGGCAATTATACCTCAACAAATCTGTAAAAATGAAAAAAACCACTCCTTGGAACTGCACACCCTAGTTGGCCTCTTTCATGCTATGTTCACTCCCATAATCTGACTATTAATAAAATCAATATTTATCTGAAGGCAGCACAAGCAGTTCAGCTGGTACTGCCATGGCTCAAGACAGCAGTCATTTTTTGAAATAACCTAGATTCTATCCAACTAAACAGCAAATATTTACCCCACAAGTTCATTCTCAAGTAATCCTTTCCATTAAGGCATTACAGAGAAGTGCAGGGGCAATCAAGAGCAAAGCTCTGTGTTCTCCCAATGTGAGCACACCTGTGTAACCAGTGTCCCAATCAAGAAAAAGGTTTAGTAACATTCAGAAAAAACTTTTGCTCTTCTTTCCAAAACTAGCCTCTCCAGGGGCCACCCTGATTTCTAACACTGTAAATCCGTTGTGACTGCTTTTGAAACTTTTATCATTGGAATCAGATATGTGCTTTTCTTTTCTTGTTGTTGGGTTTTTTGTTTGCTTGTTTTGTTCTTCGGGACAGGGTTTCTCTGCATAACAGCCCTGGCTATCCTGGAACTAGCTTTTGTAGACCAGGCAGGCCTCGAACTTACAGAGATCTGCCTGCTTCTGCCTCCCTAGTACTGAGAGTAAAGGTGTGCACTGCCACCTCCTGGCTAGATAAGTGCTTTTAAAAAGCTGCCCTCTAATTCAGTATCATTCTTTTCTGTGTGTGCATGTGTATGTGTGTGAGTGTGGCATGTGTGTAGTATATGCATAAGTGTGCAGGTACATATGCATCTTGAGTTGTCTTCCTCTATCATTTCTACCCTATTCCTGTGTAAAGGTCTCTCTCTCAACCTGGAGTTCATATTTTTTGGCTTGACTGGAACCCAGCAAGATCTGGCCATCCCCTATCTCTGACCCTGATCAGTGGTGGAGTTACAGGCATGTGTGGGACCATATCTGGTTGTTATGTGGGTTCTGAGATCCAAATAATTCTGGTCTTCATGCTTGAGCAGCGAGCACCCCTAATCACTGAGTGAGCTCTCCAGTTCCTCAACATCACTCCTGTAAGATGCATGCATGCTGTTATGTGACTGATACCTGTTCTCTTGCATTGCTGTACAGCATCAGCTGTATGGCTACAATTTACCTGCCTATCCTGTTTTTGGGTAGATACTGGGCTCTTTTCCTTTTCTGTATATTGCGAATGCCATTTGTAATATTCCTTAATTATAATGATATTTTTAATTAGTTCTGTTATAATTTTATACAGTGTATTTTGAACATATTCAAAGCCCTCCCCCAACTCTTTACAGATCCACCCCTGCCTCCCTCCCTACCAAACTGCATGTTCTTTCTTTGCTTTTATTTTTGTACCCACTGAGTCAATTTGTGCTGCCCAAATACTCTTGAGTGTGGAGACATCCCTTGGAGGATGGTGATATCCTTAACACTCCTTAGCTGGGGAGTTAGAGTTTGTGCAAGCCTTGCCCCTCCATACTGAGATTTGGCCCGTCTTGAGATTGCACAGATCTTGAAAATGCTGTTGCAATTCCTGTGCATTCAAGTGTGTAACTGCCCTGCTGTGTCTGGAAACCCCCATTTTGTTGTAGTCATCTACCACCTTTGGCTGTTACAATATTTCTACCCCTTCTTTGGCAATGATCTGTAAGCCTTGAGCAAAGGGCTATAATATAAAGTGGAACACTCTATAGTCTCATAGTCTCTGTGATTCAACCAGTTGTATGTCTCTGTGTTAATCACCATATAGTACAAGAAGAAGCTTTTCTGATGAGGCTTGAGAGATGTACTAATCTATGGGTACAGTGATAAGTCATTAGGAATCTGTTTAATACTATATTCATTCAGCAGAGTAGTAGTACTAGGTTTTGTTGCTATGGCCTATGACATGTTTAACTATATGTTCTTGGTCTCATAATAATGATACCAGGTATGAGTTCTGTCTTGGTCCAATAAAATGCTTTTGGTTATTCATATAGCATTGGTGCCACTGTTACACCCATAGGCATATTTAACAGGCTGTTCATTATTGTAGTGTGCAGGGTTCACAACTGGATAAGAAGGGCTGTTATTTTTCTTCTCTGGTATCATGTACAGTGCCGTACAGCCCTATGAAATGTATGCAGTAGAGATGTGGCCTCCCGGTGAGCACCAGCTGGATTTCTTCACGTTTTGTGACTCAAGTATGTACCGTCTTCAGCAATAGGATCTGACCATCTAGTTCTAGGGGCTGACCAAGAGCAATGAAAATAGTCTGTATTATTTGTGGGTCTATGAGACCCTACTGAACAATAACTCTAGTAGAGGTAACCCATTCCTAGCCCTGAGTAATTTATCTGTTAGCCTGTGGTGGCTAGTAAGAGCATCCGACAAGCTCTTAGACACATCATTCCATGAACACAGAATGTGTGTTCCATTGCAGAGGCTTTGTGGTGGCATTTCTGCCTCTCGGGAGTCACAGACACCTGATGCAGATCTCCAGCAGCACCTCCAAGGTCCAGTAGCTCGACTAGACAAGTGTGCAGCATTTCTGTCTGTTTTTCCCTTTAGCTCTTCTGGTATCTTACTATGATGCTTTAATTTTTATTTCCCTGCTGACTGATGAAGGCGAGAGTATTTTCATAATTGACCTTTCAATCTTTTGTGAAATATCCACTCAAGTCATTTGTTCATGTGTCTCTGAGAAAACATTTCTCTACATTTTGCCCTAAGTCTGGTCTGTTTCTTACTATCCAAATTATAACTGCTAAATGTATAATATTATTTCACAATGGATAAGTTGCTGTGTTCTACAGTGCTCCTACCTTAAAGAGAAAGCTTCCCTTTATAATGAGCGCATAGGGAGAGAGGTTGGAAAGAGATGTAGAGTATTCCGGGAACAGAAATACCTTCACTCCTGGGTTTCAGGCAAGAGTTGAAGGATGTAGGGAGATTTAGATTGACCCCATATGATAGATAAGACAAAACATTGCTTTGTCCTCTCTTCTCATGGGTGTTATGTTATCTCAGATGCTCACAGGAATTGTTACTTCAGTGAAGAATTGATTTTGAGAGAGTGAGACAGAAATCACATTCATGTAAGTTTTATTAAATTATATTGTTCTAACTGACCTGTTTTATCATTACTTATTATTGATACCATGTCTAACCTATGAATCAAACTTTGTCACAGGTATAGATATATAGGAGAAAACAGTATACATATATCTCAGTAGTAGCTTAAATTTCAGCTATCCACATGGGATCTTGAAAAGTACCACCCATGGATGGGTAGCTATTGAAGTGTGAAATTGAATGGAAACTTATCAAAAGGAAATTAGCTTTTTCTCAGCCTTCATTGTCTTCATTTCAACCACAGCTTGGATTTCTCAAGAAACAAAGATTGTGAATGAGAAGGGAAGGGAGCAGGGATGCAAGGAGAGGAGCCAGAAGTAATCCCATCCCAAAGTCGGAGCTGACCAAGGCCTGCTGTGAGTGTTGGAGCTACAGTGGCCCTGCGGCGTTGCCCCCAATTATACTGAAATGGCCAGGTCTTGATATGTTCACTTCGATCAAACATTACATGTAGATTTCTCCAGGAAGGGTCACAGTGTGGGTCTGGGAAGCTCCGGGCAAATGAGGCAAATTGTGAAGGTTCTGAAGATGATGGCATCACACTCTCGATGGATAACAGCCCTTTCATTGGAGAAGGAGCACAGTGTCTACTGCAGAAGGTCATGATTCATATGCATCTTTAAAAATAAATCTTATTTATAATGTCTATGTAGAGGTTTTAACTGTATCCCCCCAAGATGTTAGCTGAACCTACATTGAATACAGTATCTTAAGAAAAAGAGAGACACCAGTCTCATGGGCAATAGCACTGATTCTAGAAGTCACATTTCTCAAGAACCATTACTTATGGTCAGAAGTGCCTCCTTAGTGGGTTGCCCAGCTGTATTGAGAGCCTGTACTCCCCAGCTCATCACTGAACAAATGTACCTGGATGAGGCTTATGTAAGGCACTAGAGTTCTGGGTGCCTCTGTGCTCAGAAACATCAAGCATCAGACAACCCAGTTCCATTTAAAGACCATAAACCAGGTCCTCACCCTGGGGTATGGTCTTCCATATTTGCTTTATCAACTGAATCTCTATAGCAAAGAGAACTAACTCCTTAAAGGATTATTGCTAAAAAAAGAAAAAAAAAGCATTAAAGTAAATGTGTGTTTCATATTTACGCCACAATTTCAGAGAACTGGCTTATGAATAAGCTGCTATACATACCATGTGATGGGTTTAGTGTGGAAACAAATTTTAAGCTCCTTTGGGAGACAAGAGCATGAATGGTTGCTGGGTCTTATCATAAAAGTATGTTCACAGACTGCCCGGCTGTCACAGTGGCTGTACTGTGACATTCTGAGTTCTCAGCAGAGATGAATGAGAAACCCTTCTTGTTTGGCATCCTCACCAGCATTCCACAGTTCTCAGTATCATGCTGATCACACTAGGAGTCTTGTAAGTGCGATAGATGCTTTCTACCACTGAGTTACGGTCAGTCTTAGTTTGTAAAATTAAATTCCTTAGGCATACAATGTGTATGTTTATTTAATTCTTTTGTTTATTCATCAAGACTTTATAGTTTTATTTTTATAAATCTTGACCATCTTTTATAGTATACCTGTGGGGTTCATTTTGGTGGCACTGATGCAAATTATACTCCGTTTTAATGTAAAATGTACTGTTTTTTAATATAAAATGCTTCTGAATTTTGATTAAATAAGGCAATCATGACCTTTCTACAAATGATCATGCCACCTACGAGCAAAGCTTTAGTTCTTCCTTTTTAATCTGTCTATCTTCTACTTTCTTCTCTTGTCTTTCTGCATCAATGAAGAATCTGATACCATGCTGGAACCTGAGACTTGGTATCCTTGCCTTTAAGCAAACCTTACTGGTGGAATTTCCAGTGTCTCATCCAGCCTGCTGGTACTTACAAGATTTTTTTTTTCTATTAAGTGGAGGCAGTTCCCTTTTGCCCAGTTTGCTGAGAGTTTATCATGAATGGTAATCAGGGTTGTTAAATGCTTTTACTACATATGGCAATATGATGCTATCTTTTTCTTTTTTTATAATCATACTAATGTACTTTTGGATGCTGAGATAGCTTGCATACCTCAAATAAAACTTACTTGATTATAGTGCTTAATACTTTTGATATATTCATGTACATGACTCACTAATATTTGTTGATGGATTTTGCATTTAGCTTCATAAGATTTATTGGTCTATAGTTTTCTTTTCTTGTAATGCTTCTGTCTTGTTTTGGTTTTAAGCAGCGCTGTACTCACAGAAAAAGGAAGTATTTCTTCTGCTTCTAACTTCTGAAAGAAATTGTGGACTATTAATCTACTTTGTTCTTTAAATGCTTAGTACAATGTATATATTTTAATTTTACTATTGACTTGAACCTATTTGCTTATTTAAATTCATCATTACTATTTAGAGAATGGCCAGCTAGTCACTTATGGTTAAATGATTAGTTGGTGCCTAAATGGCATGGATTTGGGCACCTGTTGTATTGTTGGTGCTATCAGGTGGCAAAGTAATACATTTCCCCCTATGATCTCCTCAGTATGCCCCGGCACTCCTAACACTGTCACCAAGCTCACCAACCAACCCTAGGATGCTCTGTCTTGTTCTGAATAGGTTTTGCCAGCCTCCCTTTTATTGAGCCTGCTCCAGTCTTTAGAACAAAGCAACTCTATGTCAATCACTGCATGGCAGTCAACTTGGAGCAGCCCTAGCATGAACATGGTGTGCTGCCGTCATGGCTTTTCTGGGATAGGGAACTTACACCCTCTTCTCAAGATACTGAAAAATACAGCTTTTAGCTCTTAGCCTTAAGCTCATTCCTAGGACAACCTGCTCCCAATGAACAGTCACAGTATGCTTTAAAAAATGCCAGGTGTGCTGCCCCAGTTAGCTGCCTGCCCAGTTAGCTGCCCACTCCAGTTCCCGAGAGTCCCAGGGCTGAGTCTTTGTGGGGAATCATTGCAGTCCACTTTCTCTTTCTGTCCAATCCTAATCATTTCCCTGGTCTTCTAGGGTTACAGATTCTCAGAGAGAACAAAGATTTTCTAGGGTTACCTTCACAACCCTCACCCTTGCTTTTAGCATGCAGTGACCTGTCTGGTTGCATGGCATTGGTGGTGATGAGCTGTGACTGCAGGCTAATATGTCACATTTGGTGGGTTCAAACTCTTGTTCATCTATGAATCTTCAGGATTTCAAGCAGGTAATTTAATATCACTATGCGTTTACTTATCTGTAAAATGGATATAAATATTCACATATGGTTTAGTACTACAACCTTAGGAAGTATATTCCAGGTATTTTATCCCTGAAGTTAGTCCAATTGGAGCTGAAGTTTCCTACATAGAATATTTATTAGTAATATGGATGGATTAGTAAAATGGATGGATAGTCTCATAAATGATTAGGTACAAACAGAAAAAGACTTCAATAATGGAAAGTTGAGTTAAAAGACTAGGGAGTGTGATTAGGGATCTTCTTACAAAATATCCCAAAAATTCCCTTTTGACCTCTGAGTGATGGAGAAAATATAGCCCAGGTATGGTTACTGTAAAGGTAAGACAGAAAGTGGATGGGTGACTGTAGCAAGGAGAGGGCCACTTGCTCATCCCAGCTGCCCGACTAGCTTAGCCCTGAAATAACCACACATAAGTTGTATTAATTAAATCACTGCTTGACCCATTAGCTCTAGCCTCTTATTGGCTAACTCTCACATCTTGATTTAACCCATTTCTATTAATCTGCATATCACCACATGGCAGTGGCTTACCGGCAAAGATTCAGCATGTCTGACTCTGGCAGCGGCTCCATAGCGTCTCTCTCTGACTCTGCCTCCTTTCTCCCAGCATGCCATTTAGTTTTCCCTGCCTACCTAAGTTCCGCCCTACCAACAGGCCCAAAGCAATTTCTTTATTAACCAATGAAAGCAACACAAAGACAGAAGGACCTCCTCCACCAGGCGCCTTTAACAGCTCATACTAGATTAAGAGGGGCATCATGCTTTAGTGGGTCTCACCCACACCTGAAAGTGAGTGCCCGTGACTTAGGAAACGGAATGCAATAAATGGAAAACACAGCATTTTGTAAAGCAAAAAAGTTCAAAGAGTAAAAAACATAGGATGAAAATTCATTTTATCTCAAATGATTGACAAAGTCCACTATACGTCCGGGGAAAGTCACTATCTTTTCATGAGGCCTGATGGGCAGAATTTGCTGGAGTTGCTACTTTCCATCTTTCGTAGGTTACAGAGTAGCCAGGGAAGAAACATTGTTTGATGGGCTGTTTTTACTTACTTCATTAAGATGGAGAAACAATATTAAATTATTTTCCAGATGTATCTTTATATGAGTGTAAGCAGAGGAGGTCCATTCACTTTATATATGTCCATTCTCTTAGAGAGATCCGAGTGGAAACTTTTTGGTCAGGTTGCACTTCAGGGTCACCAGGAAAGCTCTGAAAGCCTGGATGGCCATACTACATTCTGAGCCAATTAAGTCTTGAGATCTATTGGAAGCCCAGGTAATCCGCTAAGGTCCCTAGGGAATTTCCCTATGCAGCCAAGGTCAAGCACACTGATATCACTATTTTCCAGTACAATTTTTTCAAACACTGGTTTTCAATCAAGCAGTATGCCTGCATTGTATCAAAAGTGCCAGTTATATGGGGA
Organism: Ondatra zibethicus; assembly: GCA_004026605.1. NCBI lineage: Eukaryota > Metazoa > Chordata > Mammalia > Rodentia > Cricetidae > Ondatra > Ondatra zibethicus. The sequence goes on from PVIU01000305.1 coordinate 100,011, forward strand.
AATTGATCAAATAATCAAGCCTGCAAAGTGAACTCAGAAGTAATAAAACTATAGACTGGGGGAAGTTAGTGAAGGCCCAAGCTATCTTCTGGAGGTTGACAGAGAAGTCAGCAGTAGAGTTAAATCCTGTAATTTTCCTCAGTAGTTTGCAGGTTGGTAAAGAATAAAAAATAAAAAATAATTAAAAATCAGGAGGTTGATACCCTGAAATATCTGGAAACACTAGACTGATTCAGGAGATGGTCTGGATTCCAACAGTGCACGTCCGCCAGTGAAGACTTAGCTGAAGTTCCTAGGAATTAACATGAAATGTAACTTCATGAATCAAAAGTGTCTCTAAGTAACTTGTAAATAATAGTTTCATTCTCCACTAGTGTAAGGTGGTGGCCTTACATCTTATCGTAAGATCTAAGGCCTTAATGGAATTGCAAATCATTCCAAGGGCTTCATTCTTTTCTCCTTGGCGGGTTGAGCTCCGAAGGCTTCTGGCTTTACCCATTTATTGCTGAGCCTTTCTGTGTCCCATCAGATCCCACGGTTCACATTGGCTATCGGCCATTACTCTTTTCATCTGTGTGTTATTTGGGGCGAAGCTCTGCTGAGAAACACACTGAAGTTTTGACCCCTTGCCCTGTTCTAAGCCCCGAATTCCTGAACAGGTTGTCATACTGTTTCTCAAATCTGTTTTCTATTGTTTAATTTGAAGACAATGATCTATCATCAAAATATTTAATGTGGTGCTATATATGCAAGACATCATATGTTAAAAACGTTGATGCAATGTTCCTGAACAGGTTGTCATACTGTTTCTCAAATCTGTTTTCTATTGTTTAATTTGAAGACAATGATCTATCATCAAAATATTTAATGTGGTGCTATATATGCAAGACATCATATGTTAAAAACGTTGATGCAATGTTTAGCAAAGACTAAGGGAAAGATAACGGTGGTGGTAAGTAGGCTGTGCTAGAGATTAAAAGTCCATGTTCTACCCAGATTTGAATGTGCTCAGCGAAATGCACACAAGGAGGTGAGCCTGCCACACCCACTTACTCTGGAGAAAAGGAAGGTTATGTTCCAGGACTGCTTTGCAAGCAGATATACCACTGCCCACTTGCCATGTGTTCAATGTGCAGGATGTAAACGTAGGCTGAAATTCAAAGACCTAGTGTTAAAATAGCAATGAAATGTGTATTGCTAGTGATTCTATGCCGATTTTATTTTGGTCATGTTAGGTCAAGGGGGATTTATTACTGGAATCAACTTTATTTCCTTTCCTTTATCAAAATAGATAAATATGAGAACTCTAACCTTAGACATGAGTCTCATTTCCCGGCTTGTATCATGCTTGTGCTATAATGCAGTTTAACACTGGCTCTTGGGCCAGCATGGGCTAATGAAAACCACTGAAGACCACCTTCTCCAGCACCTCACATGCCCTTTTCATCTTCATGTCTGCCTGCTGGCATCATGGTGTTGATCTTGCCTATGAAGTCCTTCAGTCTATGGCTGTGATGACTTGGAGCTTTAGCTATTAAAAGTCCTGGAATGAACAGCACAATCAACCTTTGCAAGAAGAAAGTTCTCCTTTATCCTGAGCAATATTACTGTTGTTTACAAGGTGGATTTCATTCTCTTGCAGTCTTCCCACCTACTTTGGTGAAGCCACTTTTCAAAAACCCTCAATTGCTCCCTAGCTCATTTGAAAGATGACCTATAGCTCTTGACTCAGTTGGGTGTTAGAATAGGTAGGGCAGTTTTGTAGGTTCTTCCAGGCCTGTGTAGCTGATCGCCAGTAAAAACTCCAGGCTGATGTTGAATGAGCTCCGCTGGTTGGTCACACCTTGCATGCATCTTCTGTCACCACTGATGGGAGAGTGGCGTGATGTTTACATGACTCCATTTGGAAAAAAGTTTGGGAAGCAGGTACCAGGTTTCTGCTGAACTCTGACCTATGCACACATTCGCCACTCCTGATTTTTATCTATATTGTTAAGCCGAAATAAAGAATAACAGAAGCATAACTGCTTTTATGAATTCTGTGAGTTCTTCTAGAGGACTGTCAGAGCTGGAGATGTTTCTGAGAACTCCATCTGGGTTCAACGTCTATCATACATGAATAGTGTTATTGCTAAAGAAAGCTGAAACCAGAAATAGTAGGAGGGGCAGAGCTAGACCCTCATAATCTGTGGCATTTTTTCTTTTTGGTTATGAAGAAAAACTCTTTTAGATGCCTTTAATGAGAACTTGATTATGTTTAGTCCTTGCTGATCTGCTCTTGGGTCTGTTTACATTAAAGAATAGAGATCAATTTTCAGGCTCAAAGAAGTCATGAGATATAGATGACACAGCATGGTCCCTTTCAGAAGAACTTTACCATAAGCAACTGACAGACTCAGAGTCTCTGGATGCTTAGCTCTCAAGTCCTGGCTCCTGTACACCCCAGCAAAGATGAAGCTGAGTGTATGTGCCCATGATACACATTGTCCAGGCTGGGACATCTTGACTTACACGGAGTCTAAGGTGGAGCTCCTGGGCACACCTGTGGCTTGCATGTTTTTGCCCACAGCTCTCGCTAACCTGTTGAACACATTTGTCCTGCACATGGGAGGGAATGTCCAGGAGTGACTTTCAATCAACGAGGTGCCCTTGACGGCTCTGACTGGGAGAAATCTGAGTGGGTAGTGGTCCAGGTGCCTCTAGCAGCATCCCACTCCATGACAGGCAATGGACTACTTGCTCACTTCATTCCCTCTCTATGAACTTACCATCCCTCCCAAATGACTCAAATCTAAAAATTCAGCATCTATCTTACTAGTTATCCTAACTAGGATTAGAAAACAGACAGGGCATACACTAAGCAGATACAAAATGTGTGTAGGCCAGTGCACTGTCGTGACGCCTTATTATCCTGTATGTTTAGGGTCTTGGTCACCTTCCTAGCACACAGAAGGATTTCTAGTCCATATTTGACTTAGGTTGAATCAGTACAATCAATTCTAGCAAGAAATATGTGCTCGCTCTGAGTTGCCATGCATGGTTCTACATTATAAGGTATTTGTATGCTACTTTATCTGACTGATTTCTTCCTGTTTTCCACCTCTAATACCATTAAAGTATGTGCCTCAGTGAGCCATCATGTGTAAAGCTGAAAGTTGATATTTACTTAATCAAAATTAGACTTCCTAATACCTGGTAAAGGGAAATCCCACTGGGAGAAAAAACATAAAGGATAATGCTCATATTATTTTTCAGACAATAAACAGCCCGTATAATCCTATTATGAACATTAGCATGTATTTCACAGTCCATCTGGCAGACAATAAAGGTTGTGACTCTGAGCATTTGAAATGCTACCCAGATCATTGTAGTGGGGAAATGGTAAGCCTACAGCTGTGTCAGTGGGTCAAAAAGCGGTCACAGTCTGTTTCTCAGACACCACCCATAACCCAAATAGACTGTTATGAAGACAAGCTGTGTGTAGGAAATGTGTCTCTCAAAGTCACACAGGTCTGGAGGAATAAATGTTGAGTAGTGGGGGTGGCGGACCAGGAGGCCATTGCTTGTTTTGATTCATGGTTAAATTAATAGTGATAAAACTCCATGTCTTGGGTAATGCAAATTGTTATTATGAAAAAAATTCTTTATGTTGCAGAGAAAATGTAGTATATAGTCATTTGAGGATTCCCCCAGCCCCTGAGTTTCTAAAGGGATCATTCTGGTTTAATTAATTCATTTAGAAATTTATAAACTGAAAGACTAAAAACCCTTCCATATTTGGTAGTGGTAGCATCACATTGGTAGATTTAAGAGTCCAACAGAAACTTTTAAAGTCACGTGGTATTGAGCTTTGCTCAGTAAGGCTCTTCATATCCCTAGCTCTATGGATTGACCTGATTCCTGTGATTATTTCCTGTCTCCATATGTATTTCTCTATTAGATCATTTGAGGATGGACCATAGAATATGAGAGCACACTTCCAAGAGTCTGCAGTATGTTCTGGTTGCAATTCTCTCCGAGCTAACACTGGGAAAAAGAGATGCTATCTATTAAACGTCATTCCATGTGGCTGTACATCTGTGCTGTTTAACACTTGGATTTGTGGCCATGTTGACATCATCACTTTGCTACTCACAAACAGCATAAATGTCATTATCTCTGTCATTATTATCCTAAGCTATTTAAAAAATTATCTCACACATGGCATTTTGGGTATCTTATATGTAAATTTAAAGGCACACTCATTGACCACTTTTTTTCTTCTGACAATAGTGATGAAATTTTGTTAAAGAACGCTAACAATGTGTGTTGAGTCTGATGGAATGGTATATTCATTGTATGTCAATATACTTGATACAACATTATGAAACTGATAATAGTCAAGTTCCTGTGGACCTTTCTATGGAGTCACCATAGACTTGATGTAGATTTCTAAATCAACACACATTTTCAGCATGTTGAACAATCAGGAAGCCCCAGTTTGCACCAAAACAGCAGAGGGTGATAGTCTTTCACCCCTTGGCAAGTCCACAAGATCTTCCAATTTCAGAGAACCTGAGGTAGGAATGGAAAGTCCTGGTCCTGATTGAAGGAAGAATAATAATTCCTCACAAGCAGGCAGACACACCTAGATAAACTCAGTGTTAGCAGGACAAATGAGAAAGATCCCAGAAAAGGAAATGTCTCCTTAATACACCGTAGATGATGCTACCTTCTTTGGTGCGAATTTGAACAATGTAAGCAAGAACTAGAGTTTTATACCACTTGAACTGAGTCCTGGTGCAAAGAAATGAGCAGGTCCACTCATTGTCAGTAGGATGGCGAGCAAGACCCAAGGCATTGCAGTGGAGAAATGCTTACGTACTGCCCAGAAGAGATGATGCTTTGTAACCTATGGTGAAAAGTTTGTCACTTTCTTAATCATTAGTGTTATTTGTTAAGATATTTTTATGACAACTGAAAGTTTTAATTCAGTAGAATATATACATATATGAGCCTATATATATTCTATGCATGTGCTCATATCTATATTCTATATAGATATATATAGAATAGATATATATTATATATATATATTCTAAGTTCTATTTAGCAAAGGATTCTCAACAATGAGAAATAGGATACCCAGGTTCTTTCTGTTTTCTGGCTCTGCCATCTAGGCACATGATAGAGATGACGGGGGCATGGAGGAGGGGCACCTGCTTTTACAGCTTTGGCTGGAAGTGCCACTACCACTGCCACTTCTGTCCAACGGGTGAGAACCTATTAGCTAGACCCACCTCCAAGAAGAACGACCACACAGACGCTTCATTGTTACAATTGTTTTCTGTGAAAAAAGACAAAAGATTATGGTGGTCAGCAGCTAGCCAACCCTGGAGGAGTCGAATGCAGCAGAATTCTGGGCAAAGCACCTACAGTATCAGCTGTTTGCAGAGAACAAGAAACACACATTACAGATAGGTCTCTGCCATTTGAAGTTTCATCTGTCTTTCAAGGCTCAGCTTTCAAAATACGTAAATAAAATTTAGAGAAGTCTCCTTTAACCGAAATCAACAAACAAACTTATATCTCTTCATATAAGACATTCCTGGGCAGTGGTGGCGTACGCCTTTCATTCCATCACTCAGGAGGCAGAGAAAGGCAGATCTCTGTGAGTGTAAGGCCAGTCTGGTCTATAGCGTGAGTTCTAGGACAGCCAGGGCTACACAAAGAAAACCCTGTCTCAAAGAAAAAAAAGAAAGGAAGGAAGGAAGAAAGACAGAAAGAGAGAGAGACAGGGAAAGAAAGAGAAAAGAAAGGCACAACCCCAGTGAACTAGGGATAAACTGATGCACTATTTCATCATAACAATGTAAGGAAGTAGTCACAAACACTCGTGTCCCCTATTATTTACAAAGTAAGGAAGTAGTCACAAACACTCGTGCCCCCTATATTTACAATGTAAGGAAGTAGTCACAAACACTTGTGTCCCCTATATTTACAGTGTAAGGAAGTAGTCACAAACACTAGTGCCCCCTATATTTACAAAGTAAGGAAGTAGTCACAAATACTCGTGCCCCCTATATTTACTATGTATGGAAGTAGTCACAAACACTCGTGCCCCCTATATTTACAATGTAAGGAAGTAGTCACAAACACTCGTGTCCCCTATATTTACAATGTAAGGAAGTAGTCACAAACACTCGTGTCCCCTTTATTTTCATCTGAGAGTTTTCACTCTACAGTATCTCCTCACTCATGGCCACAGGTCAGACAGGAACGGAGAAGCACGGTTGACCCCATTTTCCAGAACATTAATCAGCTTCAACTCATGACTCTCACAGCTGCAATTTGGGGTGCCATTGATGTGGTCTGACTGTCTTCAAAGTCCCAGGAGACCTACCTCGGGGAACAGTCGGCAGAGAAACACCTACTTGCTTTTTGAAATGTTCATACTTGGCTTATGACAGGCAGAACATTTGAAGCTCTACAATGAGCTAATGCTTCATTAATGTTTAATAAGCATAAGGCATGACATCACTGGTACGTCCCAAGCACTTCCCATAGAAATCACATGGAAATGATTCTTGAGGTGAAGTATTGGGAACACATTTCAGAATGTCCCCAGTGGGAAAGTAAGAGAAGTACTTTGTGTGTATGGGGGCAATATACTCAAAATGCTCCCAGATTAATAGAAAAGCAGGCCAGTTCATTTTCTTTACAGATTTTTCAAGCATCACATAATTTCTCCACTAGCTGGCAAATAGATTTGTTTACAAAGTCAAATGTGTATGTATGTATGTATGTATGTATTGTCTCTCTCTCTCTCTCTCTCTCTCTGTGTGTGTGTGTGTGTGTGTGTGTATATATATATATATATATATATATATATATATATATATATATATACTTTCTTTGCTTAAACCATTTCTTATTCTTGAAATAACTTGACTCCTCCACTTTGCAAATCTATACACTTTTCTTTTGAACCATTATGGATGAATTTCTGAGCTAAGAGGGCAAATTCTAGAATAAATGATGGTTTCAGTTTGATGTTGGATGATATTATTGCTCTTACCTAATTCCTGTCTACCAGGAGCTGAAAGGTTTGTGTAAGATGTCACCTTTTTCTAACAGCATTTTTCCTGACTACTCCAGCACAGGGCACCCTCACTGTGCCTGGCACACAGCTAAATTTGCACTAGATGCTCACTATACACTTGACTCTGTGAACACACACATATCTCATATTCCACAGCGCCATCATTGCTGGGTCTTGGAGATGAAAGGGGGGTCAGGAATGTCACATGCCTCTTCATCTCACTTCCTTGACCCAGTGTGACCTAAGGGTGTCTCACACTCAAGTGTAGAAAGGAATTCACTCCCTTGCCCAGCTCTTCCAACACATCCTGCCCCGACAATGCTCTAGACATCACTGGTGAGAGTGTGTCTATAAGCAAATCAGATGAAAGGATCACACTTGCCTTAGGGAAGGCCTACAGAATCCGTTTCCTCTATAAGGAGGAAGACCCCATCAAGTGGCAATTGAAGAAGGATAAGGCATGGGAATGGAATGCACACGGCCGAACTGTGTGCTGCTACAGATGGACAGCTGAGCACATTTCTTAAAGAAGCAAGCAAAACGCATGTGCATACACAGTGAACTGGTCTACTTTTAAGGGAACGTGTATGTATCTGTATCACTGCAGACCTTCAGCAGACCTACAGAGGGGGTCACCAAGTCGCTGTGACATCCAGACGATGACATGTGCTTGCTTCCTTCGTGTTGAGCTCTATTCCACAGACTCACACAACATTATTCAGCTATGTTTCAGATGCCCCCTTTCATCAAGACAGTCACGATCCTCCTTCATCCAGGGCATTTGAAGTGAGGAGCATGAGTTAAATGTTAGTTTTCAGTGTTTATGTGATATGGTTTGATTCTCTGCTATCCAGTTTCCTCATCTATACAATGAAGATAATCATATCTACCCATAGGATTGATCCAAGAAATAAATGGGATATACGTAAGGGATATATGTAAGTGACTCACCGTGGTGCTTGAACAAAAGTCAAGCATGTACGTCTCCTGTGGTAAATTCTGTCTATATAAATAAAGCATATGGCATATTCCTTGTGTCCCACACAAAGCAATTAAGCTGTGGAGTGTAAGGAAGACCCAAGAATGGATTTTGTGGTGCACTCTACTGATAAGTGAACTGACAAAGATTTGAAGGGACCAAGGGAGTTAGTCATGTACACAGATGGGGTGCACTGTGAGTCTGGGCTGCTTTAGCAGAAGTTCCCTCAAGTGCATGGCTCAATAGTTAAATTTCCAGGGTTCTAAAGACTAGAACATCCAAGATCAAATTCCTGAGAGATCCAGTGGCTAGTGAAGGCATTCTTCTTTGTTTTCAAATGACCATCTTCTTTTATTTCCTCATATGGTGAAGAGCTAAGAGCATGAGGAAGAATTTGTGTCTGCCATTCTCACATCCTCTACCCTAATTACCTATCCCAAATCCAGACCTAGATGATCACATTGAGTGTTTAGGAGTTCAACGTGTGCTGCAATCCATATCAGAGGAGAGGAGAGTACAGGTACGGGAGGGAGTAAAGGCAAAGTCGTTGGGTCAGAGTACCTGGGAGCTATCGAAGGACTAGCAAGGAGAGAAGAAGAACAGGGGAGTGGAGTGGTGGGCAGCTTAGTCAAGAGCAGTCCAGGACTCCAGTGGGCAGTTGAAATGGCTGTGTCTTTTAACTCTCGTGCAGTGGGTACCAAGAAGCACTGTAAGCATGTCCGTCCCTTAGGCTGCCATTTGATAAAGTAAAAGGATGTGAGTACCCCAACTTTCAGGCTACTACAGCCAAACGGGATAGCTTGTCTCTGAGTCTCCAGCACTAGGAACACAAGCATGCAGCACCAGCCCGGAGCTTTGCTTTTTGACCTGGGTCTTGAGGATACGGCCTGGATCTTCATGGTTACGAGGCAAGCATTTTACCTACTATCCCTCTCCCCCCCCCACATTCTTACCCTGTTAGGAGAAATATAGAAGTAGCAAATAGATTAACTATAAAGTTGCTAAAACTTATAAGGCAAAATATGTATATTAACGAACAGAGTAGTTGTATTTTGTTCAGCTCAGGGAACTCTAAACAAAATTTTAATTTGAGTGCACAAGGAAGAATAAACAGGCAGAATATCATAGCACATATCAAATCAGCTTAATCTGAGCGAGATAAACTCAGATTTATTAGTAATTAAAATAAAAATGGCTGGAGAGATGGCTCAGCAGTCGAGCGCACATACTGCTCTTGCAGAGGATCCAAGGTCAGTTCTCTGCACCCATGGCAAGCGGCTCACCCATGAAGAAGCTCCTAACTGCTGGCAACTTTGGCTCCAGTGGACCTAAGACTTCCTTCTGAACCCTCTGGTCCCCTGCACTCATGGGCACATACCTACATACATATATACATAATTTTAAATAATAAAAGTAAATTTCTAAAATAATTATAATCAGAGTAAGTCTGTCTCTTGAAAGAGCCTGGACTTCAAATGACTTTAATCCCAGCACTCGGGAGGCAGAGGCAGGCAGATCTCTGTGAGTTCGAGGCCAGCTGGTCTACAAGAGCTAGTTCCAGGACAGGCCCCAAAGCTACAGTGAAACCTTGTCTCAGGGGGAAAAAAGAGAGAAAGAGTCTGGACTTGAAGAGACTGAATTTGCAAAATCCAGGATATGCTCAAAATAAAATAGTTAAGAGAAATTGAAAAAAAGTAGAATTTAGATACTAACAAGGTAGTGATTTTTAAAGTGTGTAAACCATGAAGTAATTCAAGACAAATATTACGGGCATCCCTGTTTGCTTAACTGCCTGTGTGTTGAGACCTGTGTTCAAGGCTGCCTGTCTTCTTGAAGCAGTACTCTGTGTGCTTGAGAAGTCTTCGTGGTCTATAAATTACCTACACACAAAGATCTATAGTTTTTGCTTTAGTTTCCAGAATATAGTCTCATCTTGTAGGTCACTCAATACTTCAACCCTTCCTATGGAATAAGGTGAGAAAGGAGTCATCCTTAGACTTCTCTTTCATACACCCCCTTTTGTGTGTACGCAGGCTCAAACCCGGGGCCTCACATATGCCAGGGAAGAACTTTACCTCTGAGCTATGGCCCTACTTGCTGGTTCTTGTTTGTTTGATTGATTAATTTACTTTTGTTTTAACCCAAGTTCTCATTGATGGCCCAGGAAGGTCTTGAACCCATTTGTAGCCCAGGAAGGCCTTGAACCCACTCTGAAGGCCTTGAATTGGCAGTCTTCCTGCTTTACCCTTACAGCAGCTGGGGTTACAGGCCCACGTCACCCAGCTTAGCTTGGCCTGTCTAATATCTGTCCAAGCTTCCCGCCTTCATTTTGAAGCATGGAGAGAAAATATAAATTAAAGCAAAATTTCATCCATCCTCATGTAATGATCTTTATTGACTTTCTACCACTTCTAAAATTAAGACTTAACATCCTTCAGTGGTTTTGAAATTCCTAGACACAGATCTGTACATCTTATAAACTTCTCTGCATGCTGTTTCCTGTCTCACTTATTAGCTTCCAGCAACATGCACTGCCCTTCAGTTTCTGGGGTTCAGTCAACTCTTTTTCATTAGGGTTTTGTTGCCTCCCCAGAATGATCTTTGCATAGTTCACACAGCTGAGCTTTCCCACTTCTTTAGGTTGTGAGGGTAAATTATATCTGAACTGGACTGAGCCATGAGATACCCAAATGTCTGCCTTCACATGGCTACTGCTGAGTCTTTTGAGTGTGTTTCTGATGAGATTAATATTTGAATATGCAGGTTAAGCAAAGCAGAGGACCCGTGTCAGTGAAGGCCTGTGTAGAACAAAATGGCTGGGGGAGGGAGAATTTTCTTCTCTGGTCTCCTCCTTCTGGCTCTGGCTGGAACATAGTGCTCACACAATCAGTGTTTCTGTGTCTCTGACTGGCTTCAGATTCCCCCACAGCACACAGGAGCCATAGCATAGGAACCCCCCACCCCATCATCCTTCTTCTCTTTCTAATATCCTATCAATTGTTTATCTCAAGAGAACCCAGATTAAAATATAGTTCAATTTAGAAGTCATGTCCTTTATGAAAACCTCTCTTATAACCACTAGCCTCAAGCATTTGTCTCCTTTATAGTCCATATAACACGATTATATTATCTCCCTTAAAGTTTTCCTAATTTTTAACATCATTTTTCTAATTTTAATCACAATTATGATTGCTGAAAAAAATGAGACAAAATCGGGTTTCTACCCACTTCCTAAGCCCTGCCCAAAGCATGACATGAAGGGAGCTCTCCATAAGGGCACAGGGACTCACGGCTAAATAAGCAAATGAATGCTTGAGTGATTGGCTATTTTGTCTGGGTAATTATACTTTTCTCTAGTGGACTGAAATAATGTCTCTGTATTTCTGACTTCCAAACCATAATCTCTAGTTTTAAATTTTTATCCCTGAAACTGAAGATTCATATTTCCAAATGGATTTCTCATGTGGACCTAAAATATCCAAAACTAAACTCAATTTCCTTTACTCTCAAAGTTGTTCTATTTTCGCCAACCTATTTTGGATAATGGCCCAAGCACTCAAGCTACTCAAGGCCCAGGGCCTGGAGGTCACGATTCATCCATTCATGCAGACAGTTGTTTGCTTACAGATTGAGTATTTTGTGGCCCATACTATGTGGCCCCTGTTATGTGAAGCATATTGTCCATGGTGAACACAGAATCCACACACAGCCCAGCCCAGCCCAGCCCATCTCCTGTCTTTTGTTTTTGTTTTTGTTTTTCAAGATAGAGTTTCTCAGTGTAGCTTTGGAGCCCGTCTTGGAACTCACTCTGTAGATCAGGCTGGCCTTGAAATCAGAGATCCACCTGCCTCTGCTTCCCACGTGCTGGGATTAATGGCACCACCACCACCCGGCTCTCATCTTACCCTCTGTTTCAAATCTGTGCAGAATGGCATGATTGTCTGTTCATTCTAGTTTCCGAATGATTGTTGAAATAGTGCCTTCATCTATTTCTGCCTGCCTGATTCTCTGTTTCCCATATTCACACACACACACTTTTTAGATCAAGCCGTGATCTCCCATTTGAACTATTATAACATTTTCTTGATTTAGTTCCCTTTGCCTGTACTGGTATCTCACCCTAATTCATGTGTTATGCTGCTGTATTAAACAGAAACAAAACACTCCACAGCAGCACCAAAATGAACAAATAAATCCCATGTCACTCCGTCACTACTTAACTTGCTATGATCATGTCAGGTTCTCTTTTGTAGCTTGCTGTTTCTCTTGGGGGTTAGCTTTATTTTATGACATTCTGATTCCTGAGCATGCCATTCCATATGCCTTTCTCTTATCTGGGAGTCTCCCCTCCCTGCTTTCCCAGGGCAGTCTGGAACTCACGGGAACTCTCTGAGTGCTATGCCTATCTAGGCACAAGTGAAAACTTTTGGAAACAGCTTCTCATATCCCCTCCCAGAGATCTGCCATCAGATTCGTCGTGCGTGTCAGGCAGGTTTCCATCTGGACTTCTCCCCCGACTTCGGGAAGCTCACAAGTGAAGGGTGGGACTTAGACCAGATCAACTCCAACGCTCAGTGCTGAAGTGGGCAACTGAATCTTGGCTCAACTGTGAATGTCAATAGAATGAGTGACACAAATTCAGTCATTTCCCTTAAGTGACATAGAAAGCCATGCATTCCTGACCCAAAGCCCCAAGTTCCTACTCTAACATTATTTAATAGACCCTAGCACCATTGGCTATAAGTTGATCAGAGGTTTTTTAATTGGCAAAGAAGTAGAGAAAGGAAGGAAGGGAGAGAGGGAGGAAGGGAAGGAGGCAGGGAGGGAGGGAGGGAAAGAAGGAGGGAGGGAGGATAAAGGAAGGAAGGAAGAAAGGAAGGAAGAATATGAATATACCTGCTGCATTAGAAAGCTGTGACGGAACAGATGTGCCCTTCAGACATATATGCTTAGCTTGAGATTATGATCTGCATAAAGAAAGCAGTCACTCCATGGGTGCCAGACACACTGCACACAGCCAGGTGTAAACAGAGCTGAGGGTAGAAGGGGAGCCTTGGAGTCTAGCAGACTTGGATTTCTTTCATTATCCACTTTGCTTCTGGGTGAAGAAACTGAGGCTTGGGCTCTGCACCATTTAGCTACTGGGTGCCTCATTTTCCTCATCTGCTAACATCTGAACCGTATTTGGAGACATAATGGGAATTATTGCAGATGACTGACCCCTGGGAAGAGTTAGGTTGCTGCCTGACACTCATGAGGTGTGCTGAAATGTTATTTTCATGTCCATCTTTTTGATGCTTGGTTTGGGGTTTTCTATTTTTTTCCCAGCTGGCACAATTGTGGTTCCTTGCAAAGAATTTTATTGCTTCTGCTGAACCAACTGTACAGCAAACACTTGAGCACACAGACACAGACACAGACACACACACACACACACACAGACACACACACACACACACACACACCCTACACACACCTTGATACCTTCAGGGTGTCTTCAAATTAGGGCTCTTATCACTCATTAACACCGGACCAGGAAACTGATAAAAAGCCCCTTTTATCATCTGATTTCTGACCTCAAAGATCTCACTCTAGCTCCAGGGCTTAATTTATCTTCTGTTAAAGCAGCAGTTTTCCCTTACATGGAAATGGTCCTGCCCTGAGGACACTTAGTGAAACAAGACACAGGCCTGCAGCAGAAAGCTCTTTCCGGCCTGCCACTGAGGGTGGACAGCATGTGGCTCCTGGCCCACCTCAACTGGGGGCTACAACTGCACACCACACGCTGTGAAGACTTAAAAGCTGACAGATGCCCTGCACACCGTTGTGTGAAGTCGGCCTCCTGTTTGCTTTACCCACTGTATACTGCAGCACACTTCCCGATCCTCGAGTTTGTGTTGTTTGACCTAAATCTGGACAAATATGTATAGAATGTATATTCAATAGATATTTCACTTAGGAACAAAGAAAGGGTTGTGTCTTTCGGTTGCCTCAGAACCCGAGGGCTACTGAGGATTATAAATAAATTTGGCTTCACAGGCCTGCAGTCATAAATGACATTTTTTTTAAATGATGGAAAGGGGGAGATTTTAGGCTGTACACTAACCTCCCATTTAATTCCCCTACTCTCAAATATGTCCAAAATTGAAAGAAAGTGCTTTTAAATATAACTTTCAGTTGAAAAGGAGCTTTTGATTCCTGGGTACTAGGGAAAGACCTGTTTAACTATTTATACCGTTGCTTTGTTTTCTTTAAGTTGATGCAGAAGGAACGTGGGTCCAGTCCTTTAAAATGCTGTGTTTTTATCACTCTCTGGCTGATGGGCGCAATCCAGCATGAGGAAATTAGAAACAGCTGGGGTGGACACAATACCTTCCTTTGAAAAGATAGTTGAACATTGCTAGAGAGAACTAGAGATCGCCGTAAACAGCACAACTCACGTGTGACTTCTGGCCAGCCGCATCAGTATCAGCTGAGCCCTGATTGATATTATGGACCTTAGTCCCACTTAGCCTTACTGAAGGAAAAGTCCCCAGAGTGGGTTCGACACTGGGTTTCGACAGTTTCCCTGTCTCCGTTACCAACAATCAGAAGCGCAAAGGAAGGGTGTGTGCTAAAAGTGCAACCTAGACAACAAGAAACAGCTGCCTGAGAGAAGGGACCCTGAAGGGTCAAAGAGCCAAGGGGAGGGGTCGGGAGTATTTAACACTGCAAAGTACTGGAAGGTGCTAATTGGGTATTCCCATCAGGGTTTCAACAGCATCTTTTTTTAAATCTGAAATTAGTAGATGGACTACAGGCAGCTTCTGAGGGCAACGGAAGCTATACACTGAATAGAAGAATCCAGGGTCAAAAAATTATGTTGAAATGTGACAAAAACCAACTAAACAAACAAACAAAAGAGCAATATGACTTGTAAGTGGAGGCTTTCATTTTAAGGTATCGTCTGTATAGTTATCTCAACAGTCAGTGTGAAATCACACAAGAGCATCAAAGTAAATTATTGACTTGATTTAAGACTGTACTTGGTTTCCCATACGAGAGCGTGACTTGTAGTAGGCCACCGGCTCTCAGCCTTTCTATTGCTGTGACCCTTTCATACAGTTCCTCATGTTGTGGGGACCCCCAACCATAAAGTTATTTTCGTTACTACTCCATAACTTTACTACAACATAATTTTGCTACTGTTATGACTCATAGTGTAAATGTCTTATGTCCTCCAATAGTCTTAGGCAACCCCTGTGAAAAGATTGTTTGACCCCCAAAGTGTTGAGGACCACTGTAATAGAAAACTTCTCTTCATGGAAATGACCAGAAAGACTAAGGAAGGTGCAGAATCTGTGTGTTTCAAGGCTTCAGGAGACCACGTAAGAAGATTGTGGAGGAGGGAGCTCACTGAGGGGAGTCTAAGTTTTCACTCGAGTTATCCCCCAAGACGAACACATCATTTGACCTAGCAATTACACACATGTACACACACACACACATATATACACACACACACGTGCGCGCACACATGTGCGCGTAAGCGCTCATGCACCTGAAAATACATGAATGAGAGGTGCACAAGGTGTATGTAAGAAATTTTATAAATGTATTATTTGTGACAGTTCTTACCTGGAAACTACCCCAGGATCTATGGACAACAAAGTAGATGGAGAAGCTGAATCTATGCACACATGAGACACTAGTAATGCGTCAACAGCTATGAGAAATAAACCAAATTAGTTTCATTAACATCCTGCAAAAGACCTATGTCGTGAAAAGTCCCAATGTAATCTTTTAACCTTCGATTGTGATGGCGACAGAAGTGATGAAAGGGGCTCCTGTTGGATTCAGGCAGCCATGAGTTCTTGAGCTTGCACCCTGGAAAGCCCACCCCGAGACAATCAGTTAGCCAAGTACTGGGGACTTGGGCCCTTTTCCAATTCTTTCCAAAAATGTATTAAGACAATTATTTATTTTACTGTTGAAAAACATATTGGGAATAAGTCCATAATGAGTATTACCTGAAAGACACAGGAGGCCGGAGAACACAGCCATTAAGAATCTCAGATCACCATCTGTTGTGCCTGTCTATACTCCCAACATTTGGGGATCTGACACTGAAGGCTCGTGAGTGTATGGCCAGCCTGGATACATAGCCTTAAGACAACAAAACAAGAACATCATTTAGTTTCGACTCTAGCTATAAGCTTCGCAGTCTCTTTGGAATGTCCTTTACATTTTCCTCCCTTTGTCACTGAAGTGAAAGTTAACGCTAAAATAGCAGCTAACTCCCAAACAAGCGAGGATTCCCTGAGAGTGGCTGACAGCATTGGTGTCTGAGGTGTAGTTTAAAATCAAGAGTCAAAGTTAGGCATCTATGATGACTAGAAAGGGCCTTTCAAAAAGCCTGTCTCTACACCGCATCTCTTTGATGAACAAAAATATCACGGTTTAGTCATTTGGCAGACTGAACCTCTCTAATAAATAAAACTGGTGGGTGCCTTTTTGGTAGAAAGAGAGATATCAGCAAGAGGCGAGCAGGACAATGAGAGACAGAGGACTTGGAAGAAAGCACAAATTCATGGCTGAAAGCTCTCCTGGCTCAGATTCTCAGGCACTTGAAAATACCAAGCACCTGCCCAGGACTGCGAATGTTGAGGAATTCAGCACCTCAGGAACAACCTTCGGTGATTCTGGAGCATATGCTTAACTGGTCCCCAAACAGCCTGTGGAAATGAGCTCTAGCCACTGAGAGTGGGAATTTGATTGACAGGATGCCCTTCCTTGGTTGCTTTTCTTCCTGTGTGTTAGCTGTATGTGGACATCACAAATAACAGAGAGAAACAACTTAAAAGGAAGAAGGATCTGGGCTCAAGTTTCAAAGGTTTCAGTTCAGTGTCACTCCATCTCTTGCTCTGGGCCAGAAACGAGGCAGAAATATCACGGTAGTAGGCGTGTGACACCCAACATCCAAGAAGGGGCCAGGACGGACAAGAGACACCTTTCAAAGACACCTATCGAGATAAACTTCTTCCAACCAGGCCCCACCCTCCACAGCTCCACCATCTTCCAGTGCTAGATGCAAATTTAAGTAGATTTAACTATTGATTATACCACAGCACTCATGATCTAACCCTCTCTACTAATGCTCTCCCAGAAGTGAACATAGGTAATCGTCTAGAAACTTCTCTAACCAATAGAGTTGATAGTAAAGATTAACTGTACACTTTCATCTGGTACTTTTCTTCCTTGGTACTATTCTTTTCTTCCTTTGTGATCATTGGCTCCCATTTGCATGCTATCTGTCCCCTCAAAGCTTCATGTGTTGGGAAGTTCCTCCCCAGGGTGACAGTATCAGGATGTGGTAGAAAGATGAGGCCTGGTGGGTGGTCCTCCTAGACATCAGAGCTGGTTCTCTCCAGAGAGCTGGCCTGCAGTCTCTCTTGGGTTTCCTGTTTGTTTGTTGGAGTGCACCTGGGGCCTTGATCAGAGCCTGCGCCTTTGCCATGTAAGCATTCAACCTCCAAGACACCGACCTGTAACCCTCTTATTCTCCAGATGTGCCCTGTCTCAAGCATTTGTTATAGCAGCGAAATGTTGGTCATCGTACCCAAATCCTGGCTTCCTAACCAGCTTCAAAGAAAGCTGAACTTGGACAGTCTGTGGTACACAACTGACCATCGCTCCTACTTGGCCTCTCTGGGTTCTTCTCCCGCTCAGCAATGCCTTTGAATACTGTCATCTCCACTGAGCTATGACAAGGCTATCATGGTCCTTTGGCTCTGAAAGAGTAGTGTTGGTGTCTACTGTGTACTGAGGCATGAGGTCCATCCTTGACTATCACCCACATAAGGTGTCAGGAGTGGGAAAATTGTCCCTATGTTACCTAGCTAGAAGTTCTATCATTTTATTACTTCTTTTATTTAGAATGCAGATCTAGTGAACCCCAAAAGAACGTTCCTGCTCTTCACCTAGGAATACTTACTTAACTAAGGAGCCTCCCATCCATTTGAGAGTAGCTGAAGTTCCTGGTTTTAACTTACATCTTCTGAGAAGTTTGCCATCATCTCTCCTCTCCTCTAAAGTTTGGTTCTCTCACATCAGGACTGCATTTGTTGGTGGCTTCTCTTTCCTGGAGACTTTGCCTTGGTGTATAGTCAGCACATCCACTTTTGGAACCTCTGTTATATGTGAAATGAGGACCACAGGAGGCTTCAATCCATGAACTTACTAAAAATCTATAATAATCTTCCCCAAAGAGAGAACCTTTAGTGTTATAATTTTCTAGGACTTCTGTTCTGCTTATATAGCTTCTTCTCAGAAGCAGGCATGGTGGGGGCTTAGAAGAAAATGATCTACAAGCCTAACTGGGACCCACACAGATGGCTCAGATCACACTTCATCTCCTTCCATCTTAGGATTTGTCATGATGGTGTTAGTGAGTGGTTCACTGGGGTACTATTCCTCCAAGTTTGGAAACAGTACAGAAACACCCATATAGCTGGTGAACTGAAGGATGGAAAAGGCCAGATGAGCATTTTGGTGTCTCTGCTTCAAGAGAGACCTCAAGGGCATATAGTCTCACTGTGTTCTCTGAGCATAAAGCATCCATTCCCCCAGCAGGCATGCTTAGCCTGTGGTGGTGTGGGCTGCAGTCCTCCGCGCTTGCGTCTAAGCATCATCGTGCTTTTAAAATAGCTGCTGAGCAGAAGACTTTGATTCCCAAAGCCACTTTGAATCTGGGTAATAGGAAGCTGGGATGAGGTCATCTCCCGAAGGACCAGCTGCATCCCCAGATGTGTTCTTACCTCAGCCTCGCTTGAAGAGAGCCAGGGAATGGCTCATCATGGGGAAAGTCTGGGGACCGATGCCCACATGTCCGCAGCAGACCTAACACCTGGCCAGGCCTGGCAGCCAGGAAGGACCCCGCCCCTTGGTTGTTGCCAAACATTGTTCCTTGTGTTTGGCCAGGGCCTGGGTTTTGCAGCCTCGGACACCTAACCACCTTTTCCCAAAGGGCCTCACCCACTTTACCTCAGTTCCACCCCAACCCATCCCTTGGCCAGACCTGTAATTACCGGACCTGAAGAACAGCCAAGATACCACATGGGGTAAGGCACCCCAACACGTGCCAAGCCGTAAGATTTTCTTTCCGCATCATCCTTTCACTGTAATCACCAGGCACTGCTTCTCCTCAGCTTCCTGACGGGGACTGGGATAGCCCTGCCCCTCACACTTTGGGGAAGGCTGAGAACGAGATGGGACTCCCCAACCTAGGGCTTCCCCCTCCTTTCTTGTCCTACATCCGGACTTTGTCCATGTGTCTTGTCCCACCACATGCCCTGTCTGTCTATCTCCATTTCTCCTTTCAAGATCTCCTAAGCAACCACTTAGGTAGGCCTGGGCATAGGCACACCACTTACCCTTCAGGGAAACAGATCTATGAAAGAGATGTCTGCATGTCCAAGTGCATGCCCAGAACACTTGGGCATGGGAGACCGACACCAGAGATGTTGGAGGTGAGCTCTCAATGGAGGGAGGGACTCCGGAAGAAATCAGCACACAGCTCTGAAGATTCTTTGTTGGAGAATGGATGGGATCAAGTCTGAAGTGGGTCAACAGTAGAGGCCACTGCTCCAAACAATGTAAGGGTCTCCTGCCTCCTAGTGCCTTCCCTCTTCCTACCAAAAGGATTTGTGCCGGATCAAGTCAAATTCTATGGCAGAGAAGGGAGGTTACAGTTAATTGTAAATCATGATGGACTTCAAAACAGTCATCAAAGAATCTTTTGAACGTTCCCAACAGAAAGGGATGACAAAGGTTTGTGGCGGTGGGTGTCCAATCTCCTTGATGTGATCATGGAGCATTCTGCAGAAATTTCAAGAGCCACACTGATTGTCACAAATGTGTGCAACTATTACCAGTTTTATAAAGGTTCCTCTGCCTTCCACATTTGGGGCCAAGATGGAACCCCAAGTCCCTTACTTCTCCCACCCAAACGCACTGTGACCAGCAAGTGGTATCTTAAAAGAGGAAGGACCCATGAACTAAATGTCTACTGCATCTTCAAAGAATGAGAAGGCCACTCGCTCCCTCACAGGCCTCAGTCCAGCTTTCTGCATTTAGCTCTGCAGTGTGGAACAGAATCCGGTGAGAATAAATAGTAACTGTAGACTATGCTTAAAGGGACAAGTGCTGTGCACATGACAGAGCTCATAAGTCTGTAGGTGTAAATGTGGGCATACTTAACAAGAAACTGACATTTTAATGAGGACTGGAAGATGTGTGTCCATGTGACCATCTAGCAGAAGAACCACCTAGTGCGAAGGCCCCATGGTAAGTGTGAGTGCTGGTCTAATCAGAAATAAAAGAAAGGTAAGGTATTAATGTAGCAGGAAGTGAGCAAACAATGGGCAAAGGACAGGGCTTGAAATGGTACCAGAGTATGTGGCATGATGTTCATCTGAGATGGTGCCAGAATGCTTATGTTTGACAACTTTCTCACCCTGGTGAGTGGGACAGGAGAAGGATCCTGGAGCCACCATGGTATTAGGACAGTTACTGCTGCTTGCTAGGGATGCCACAATTAAGAACAGGAAGGCTGGGTAAAGGGGTGGTGCCATGGTCCAGGCTATGGCATGGAGATGATGGTGGCTCCAGCTAGTTCAGTAATATTCTGGAGGGAGAAATAGCCAGAAGCTGCCTATGTATCAAATATTCATTCAGTGGGGTTCATGGCTTCCTTTGCTTGGTGATAGTGAAGCCATTCTGGTATTAGCCCAAGCTACTAATAGTCAAAGAACAAAAACCTGTTGGAGATGGACAGATATCCCAGTGCCTCCTGTTGAAGACAGTTCCGTGTGCACAGTTCTTCATGGCTTGACTTGTCCTTCATGACTCCTGCTTTCTCTATGCCATACTCTCTCCATATGTCCCATGCATTCATAATTCTGCTGTGAGGATCCACCTCTTCATTTATCCCTTCAATATCTCCGAAGCAGATTGGGTTGTGAGTCAATACATAAAGTCTATAGGTCAGTCTAGATTCACGGATTCCCAAGTAACTAAGCAAAATGGAGCCAGCAGTCTCTGCATTTGGCCATGTGTTTGTTTACACAGAAATATAAAACATTCGGCAAGAACTGAATAAGAACAATGTTGCTGTTACACAGCAGCTGAGAAGCAACAGGCATATTCCCGACGTCTCTTGGGTGTTTTGCTGTCTGCCCTGAAACGCAGAATAGAAGTAGTATTTACGTTTACCCATAATACCTTTCGCTTCCACAACACACCACCACCCTGGGCTCCATTAGGGTTTCATATTAGCAGCTCAGCAGAGCCCATGACTTCTGTTTCTTCCAATTTCATCTCCTACTGCCCCACGAAACGAACATCTCCCACCCTGTGCCGTTTCCTTCCAGCAGGTGGCAGCATTCAATTCTGTTTCTCAGCAGCACTGTTCCCTGTTGGATGGCCTGGGCCAGAGGCTCTCCCTGAAAAACTTGTATTCTTTTTGCCTTCCCTGTGGATCCAGGTGGTCATAGAAGGAGGAGAGGAAAGGAAGAGGCAGTCCTGAGTAGTGCCAAGTAGCCTGTCTTTTCCTCACAAGTATGTTTATCTAGTTTTCTTTCGCTTATGGATTACAGACAAAAATAATTGCTTGGCCATAGTCAAAGGAATACTCAAATCACATGATCCTTCAGCCCTGGAGGATGTAGTTAACACCAATCTCCTTTTTACCTTGGATCTCAAGCCCAGGAGTTCTAGCAGAATGACTGGATACTGCCGTGAGAAGCAGGAAGGCCACCTGACCCTAGCCAAAGATGTAGGTGGTTCAACTGACTGCTGACTGCTGGGGTGTTGCAAGTGTCCACTTCTTCCCCCCCAAAGAATTTTCATTAAGCAAAACCAGTGGGTGTAAGAAGTTGAAGCAAACTTCTCTGCTTGAAACGGAATAGAGCCCTGGGTCCCCACGACCCAGCTCATTTTAAACTGGAAGAAGCAGAGTCAACTTCCCCGCACCTGAGGTGAAGGCAACAGGAGCTTAGATAAGATGACTTGAATTTCTGCGCTGTGTTTGGCTGGTGTGAACTAAGGAATTCTGGGATCCCTGGGGCCAGAAGCAGACTCCCTTTCTGTAACTATGTTGGTAGGATTTTGAAATGGGGAGAATGCCGTGAAGATATGGAGGGAGTTTTCTAGGATGTCTGAAGCTGTCCAGGTGTGGGTCATAAAATGTATAATCCTTTCATGGTGACTAATTGCCCGTAAGATCAAATTCAGGTTTGCTTACCTAGATAAAAAGAGTTTCATAATCTGCACTCTGATAACTTCTTCAAGTCTTCTCGGTACATCATTGAAGAGGCCCTTGACAGCATTCATCCTGGAAAATGTTACTCCAAACCTTTTTTCCTGAACCTGGTAAACATTCATAGCATCTTATGCATGGTTCAGCTGTATCCTGTATCACTGTCCTTGTTTGTCCATCAGCTTCTTCCCTTGTTTGTTACTTGCTTAAAAATAGGGATCATGTCTTCTTATCCATCTTAAACATACAACATGAGTCAGCAAAAGTCTTATTGTGCAGAGTCAGTAAGTAACAGGAGAAGTTTGAGGTCAAGAGAAATGCCAAAAAGATGGCAGCTAAGGGATGATTTAGAAATTTATTACAGAGAGCTTGAGAGATACAGCCACTGTTGACTCACAAAGCATACAGACAGCAATTATTATCTGTTCGTGTTCTGCTCAGCAATGGTTTACACATATTACAGGGGCCTCAGAGAATAACAGGGCTAAAGACCTCCTGTACCGGTTGGTTTTGTGTGTCTATCTGACTCAAGCTAGAGTCATAAGAGAAGAAGGAGCCTCCGTTGAGGAAATGTCTCCACAATATCCAGCTCTAGGCAGTTTTTCAATCAATGACCAATGGGGAAGGCCCAGCCTTTTGTGGGTGGAGCCATCCATCCCTAGACTGGTGGTCCTGGGGTGCTATGGCAAAGCAGGCTGAGCAAGCCCTGTAGAGCTAGCCAGTAAGCAGCATTCCTTCATGGCCTCTGCATCAGCTCTTGCCTCCAGGTCCTGTTCTGCTTAAGTTCCTGTCCTGACTTCTTTCAGTGATAAACAGCAACGTGGAATGTAAGCTGAATAAACCTTTTCCTTTCCAATTTGCCTTTTGGTCATTGTGCTTCATCGCAGCAATAGAAACCCTAACTAAGACATCTCCTAAGGCTTTGTGTTTTACTGTATCCTGTATATTTTTGATGGACATGTACTTATCATGGTATTTCCTGCCATATATGATATGATAACGAGCTATAAAGGTTTATAGCCTAGGAGCAATAGGAGATGCCCTTTAGCCTAGGAGTATTATAGGCTATACTAACCAGGTTTGTGTCAGTACATGATGTTTAAACAAAAATGAAACTACCCAACGATGCATCTTTCAGAATGTATCACTATTAAGCAATGCGCAGTTCCTCACCCCCGTGTGTGTGTGTGTGTGTGTGTGTGTGTGTGTGTGTGTGTGTACGCGCGCGCGCGTGCGCGCGCACACGCACACGCACATGCACATGTAGCTAGCCAAACTGTTGAGTGTTTTTTCCTTTAATGACAGATGGGGTAGCAATGATTTGAAACCACTCTAATATGTGTGGTTTATTGTACTTTTTGCCAGTTAATGTCCTAGTAAGAGTTTTATAATCCAGTGTGCAAATAAGACTTAACCCATGAATTGTTACGCATGAGTTCCAAATACACAATCATTCAGTCACTAGTGTCTGACATTGTTATGCTTTAGGTGGAAAGCATCAGCCCTCATTTCATTGTGAAACGGAGCTTTTGTAGAAACTCTGAACTACTTGAAAAAATCAATCACTTGGGGCTAGGGATTTAACCTGCCGTGCAGGAGGCCCAGAGTTCTATGCCCAGCAAAGCATGCAAACATACAAACAAATAAGACAAAACAAAAAAAGTATATCTACATTCAACTGTTCGTTTGTTTGTTGAAGGACAGCAATATTTTATACTAGAGCTTTCTAATTGCTCTAATTCTATAATTCTTGTAGTTTTCACTGATGATCAGGGATGATATAGAGGGAATGATTTATTAGTTAATGCCAGCCAAGTATTACAGAACAGTATGAACATTGTATTTTATCTTGGAGATATGTTTCTTTAAAGCAGCATTTCTTTAGATAGACAATCCACAAGGTGTGCTTGCTTGCTTGTTTTGAGACAAGGTCTCACTAATCAGCTCTTGCTGATCTAAAGTTTTCATGACTCTTTCTGTGTTAGCCTTCTCAAGTACAGGATTATGGGCATGTGCCACCACATCCAGTGAATTTATTGTGATAGTTTGGGGTGGAGGAGAAGGGTATTGTGGGATTAAAAGCACAGTACCCGAGTACTTGGCAGTGTCCACATTCCAGCTGTGCCCAGTAGAGGCTGTGTGGCCCAGGAGACTTGTTCTGCCATTCTGCACCCCAGTGTCTTCACCTGTGAGAAGAAGAAATAACTCACAAGAGGGTTAAATGAGATGTACGCCATGCTTTATTAAGAGACGGGAGGAAACACTCTTCCTTCAGACCGCAGAAAGGAATGGCTTCTGCCCACATCCTGCCCTTTACCCTGGGAAGCTGGTCCGGGGCTTCTGTTTGCCAGGCCTACCTGTCATAAATCTGTGTCATATGAAACTACTACTTTTGTAGTAGGTTGTTATGGGAACCATGGGATTGAACAGATTTTTACTATAGAAACCAAGGGAAATAACACTCTGTATAAATTTAATTTGAAATATATATTTATTGAAATTTATTAGTCTTCAACAAATAGACGTTAACTTTTTGAAAATAAATGTACATTTTTTTTAAATTTTGGCTTCATGTAATAGATAGGTATAAGACTACTATATATCCTGATTATAGTAGAGTATTACATGGGGAAGATAAGTTGTCTTCCTCTTCTAACTAAAAAGAAAGTTTTAAAATTCTATTACTTTTATAGGATTTGGTTTGATGCTTCTTAAAACTGCACGGGCTTCTTACTTGGTGTGTTGGTGTATTTTTATTTTCTACTAAGTAAAATTTACTAACTTTGTTAAATGGAACAAGAAGGAACGAGGTGGGACTTGGGGGAGGAAAGGGGAAGAGGGGCAAAGGGAAGACAGATAAGAGAAGGGAGGAAGGAGCTGGGAGAAGAATGAAGGGAAAGTTCTCAGTTAGGGTTTTTATTGCTGCGAGGAAATACCATGACCGAAAAGCAAGCTGCAGAGGAAGGGGTTTTTTCTGCTTACATCCCCACACTGCTCCTCATCATCTAAGGAAGTCAGGACAGTAACTCAAACAGAACAGAAACCCTAGGCAGGAGCTGATACAGTGGCCATGGAGGGGTGCTTCTTATTGTCTTGCTCATCATGGCTTGTTCAGCCTACTTTCTTACAGAACCCAGGACCGTCAGCCCAGGGATGGAACTACTCACAATGGTCTTGGACCTCCCCCATCAATCACTAAATAAGAAATGCCCTACCATTGGATCTTGTGGGGGTATTTTCTCAATTGAGGTTTCCTCCTTCCAGATGAGTCTAATTTATATCAAATCAACATAAAACTAGCCGATGCAGGGAGGAAGGAAGGAAGGAAAGAAGGGAAGGAAGGAAGGGAGGAAAGAAGGAAGGAAGGAAGGGAGGAAAGAAGGAAGGAAGGAAGGGAGGAAAGAAGGAAGGAAGGAAGGGAAGTTAAGGGAGGGAGGAGGGGAAAGAGGAAGGAAATATAAAAGAATGTATTGCCAGGGAAGAATAAATCTGATAATCACCACCGACAGCTCTACTTCAATACACGTGCAGGTTCATGAGCTTGTTCCACCAGTTTACAGGCATTTTACAAACACAAAGGATGTGAAACATTTTGAGAGTCCCAACTCCTTCAAAATGACAGCACAGGTACACATCCTTCTCTCACACACATGCCTGTAACCACTGCCACCACTAAACAACACCCATGTCAGAAATGACCCTTAGAAACATGTTCAGCTCGTCCCTCCCACTTTGAGTCATTGTACCCTTCATATTTTCTATTACTCATGTGTAAACTTGGTTCATGATCTATGTGTGTAAAGCAACATTGACTTCTTATTTTTCAAAACTTTAAAACAACCTTTCAGGTACTGACATCATACGAAATTCCAGAGGCGTGTGAAATCACTTTAAGTTCCTAGCAAATAGTTGTTGATAGTAACTTACATGGCTTTTGTTATTGGTTAGCATGCAATGTTGAAAAGCAACCATGCTCACTCTGTTGTTGCCTCTTTTTGTCAAGTAAATCACCATTAGAGTACCCTTCTGAAACTGACAATGGGGGTGCACTTGATGACGGACAGATCCAATGTGGTAGGGTTCTGGAGATGCTACCCCAGATTTCAAGTCCATCTGTGGTCTCTGTGAAGGATAGCACTGCTTAAAGGATCAGCAAAAATGCTTATGTAAACCAATGTGGAGATCACAGATGCTACAAGCAGTTTTAGAAACAAATGCCAGTACTAGGCAATTTAATAAACTCTTTTGGGATCCAGTTTCACCATGTGTAAAATTGGATGCATAATAGTTGTTCAGGAACTAATGAAGATCAGTTGAACTTCACGGGCTTAGGATCAGTTTGCAATGAAGACATTGCCTCTCCTGCAAAGAAAGCCAGTCACCAGCCTCAGCAGCAGGCGATACAGGAGCCAGAGTTGTCTGCACTGTGCCCTAGCCCTCATCTGTCAAAAGTAACTCAGAAGGACTCTCAAGATGACTCAGCAGGCAAAGGGGCTTGCTGCCAAGCCTGGTGACCTGAATTTGATCCTAGAATTGGCATGGTGGAGGAAGAGAACCGACACTTGGGAGCTGTCTTCTGACCTCCACATGTGGGCCTCAGCATGTGCACTCACGTGTACAGAGATGAAGATGTTTTTAAAAAGAAAAACTGCTAATGAAATGGGGTGAATATATAGCTTCCCCATATACATGGATGCAAAATTTTATGGGGCTGCTGAAACTATCAGTTAAGTTGAATTCACTGCTTCTCCAGTGTGCACATCCATCACCATCAAGGGCATCAGCGTATTTCCATGGTAACCAGATAGCCAAAGAGGATGACTATCTAAATACTTGGTGCAGGGAAGCTGTTTTTTGTGTGGGCCCTCTGGTTCATGCATACTGCCCTCCATTTTAATAGACCTTCTTTCTCCTTCCACTTACCAAATTTCTTCCTATTCTTCACAAATCCCCCTCCTACTTGGGCTCTTCTATGGACCCTCCCAAGATTGCAGCATACATGATAGCCCCCTCTCTGAACTGCTGCCCAGGCTGGCATTAGATCAGATTCCAAATGCTCTAGATCTGAGCCTTTCATAGAGTCACTGAATTGGAAGAGACACCAAGGAGCATGTTGCACAAACCCATAATTTTATAGATAACAAAACTGTACTCCAGAGAGTTTGGCATTTTGCCAGAGATCATTTCAGACAGTGACTGAGACCCTGGTTTCTTGGCTTCAGTCTCTAGTTCTTACGGTGCTAATGTAGGCTGTCGCCAGTGTTCCATGGATTTGCAGATCTCTCCACTGGGTTGCAAAACCCAGCTACTAATAGTTTGTCCTTGGAGTGTGTGGTGAAAAATAGTTACTTCTTTATTATTTTACGTGAATACCAGTGTCTCATTCTCTTTAGCAGAGGAGATAAATAACTTCTGGTCATCTTCAAGTTGTTGATGGAAGGGATGTAAAGAATAGATTATCTAACTGTGCTGTTTCTAAGATGGCAAATTCTTTATTCTCCCTCCTCTCTACATAGTATTTTACTACTGTATTTCTGCTCATATAAACCATGTACTCTGCTAATAATAAATTCCTGAATAACATGTCCATATTTATAACTTGCATATACATCAAGGCACTGAAGGCTCCATTAAGCGTATACATGTTTGAGACAGTATCCACCTCCAACCCCAGTTAAAGGGCATTCTGTTAAATCTAACCTGGACTCTTAAGTAAATGTCAGTGTTATGAAAGACAAAAATGGAAACATATTTCAGTTTAAAGGGATATGAAAAGAAATAATGATAAAGTGTGCTGGGTATGGATAGCTATTAGGAGCTCAAAAAAATGAAGGACCATACAGGACATTTTGATAACTGGCAAAATTTGATTTTGAGTTTATAGAACCATGTTGTGTTAATGTTAATGTTAAGCCTCCTGGTTTTCTTACCACAGTATGTTCATACAGGGGAGTAAATGGCATTGTCTTCTTAGGGGATTAATGATGAGATGGGCAAATGTAGTGTTATGCTGCCAAGGAGAGAGAGGGGGAGAGACAGAGAGAGAGAGACAGACAGACAGACAGACAGACAGAGACAGAGAGACAGAGAGACAGAGAGAGAGAGAGTCTTTGTGTGTGTGTGTGTGTGTGTGTGTGTGTGTGTTGTATATGACTCTGACCCAAACTGCTACCTTTTTTATTAGATTAACTATGCCCGTTTGCAAAAAAAAAAAAAATCACAATTGGGCTTGTGGATTGCTGATACTCCTTCAGACAATGAGGAGTTTGGAGAGGGTTACTTGTACCCTCACATGAATGCCCAGCTACTCCTCACAGCCAGTTGTATGCAATTCTGCCTTTCATTGATTCTCCAAGGTGAACTTTGGTGGAATCTAATTTTGGTTTGTCATTGGGCATCTTGTGGATAATGTATTGGGGTAGATATTAACCACACACTTGGGATAAAATTCTCACAAAGGGGAGAGAAAGGGAGAATGAGACACAGGGAGAGACAGAGACAGGGATAGAGACACACACATACATTTTTAATAATTATAATCCATACCAATATATCTTCCAGTGTGTTTTGCTCTTCCAAAAGTCCTAATATATTTTCCATCTGCTTCAAAGAGAAACAAGGGCACTATCCTGGATTGTTCAAATGCCTCTGGTCCTTTTCTGACCAAGAACTCATAGGGAAGTATCCATATGGCACTGGGAGCTATAGTACCCATCCATACTTCTAGAATATTCTTTAAATATACACAGACACATATACAAATAAATGAATTATATATGTGTAAATTGTATATAATATTTCTATTTATTCTTTGAGAATTTCATAGATATATTTTGACCATATGTAGTAGGTTTCCTTATGGCTTTTCCATACCTCCCAAGTCTTGGTTAATACTTACTCCACACTTTCCTTCCCCACTCTCTCACTCTCTTCTGCTGAACCCCGTTGTTCACGTGACTCTGCAACCCAAGCTATTCTAAATGCTGCCAAGCTGTGGTCAGTCCCTAACAACTCAGTTTTAATGAGTGTCCGGATGCTCCTTGAGGAAGCTCTTCGAGGCCCAGGAGCTGGAGCAGAGAGGTTCTTCGGACAAAAATAAGCCCCACAAACAAACTTTGTATACCTCACGGTTCCTCTCAGGATTGTGGAACAACACTAGTGCACTGATCGTAAGATACTTTGTTTTAAAACATTGTGTCTCTGTCATGAAGAATCCACTTCTGCTTAAGTAATTTAAAACAAATTACTAAATAAATGAGTAAAAAACCTTAGATCTGTTAAAAAACAAACAAACAACAAGAAGAAGAGGGCTGGGTTCCCAAGGGAAAGGTGTTTGGAAGTGTCGCCTTTTTTTAGTCCACTCATATTTGTGGACCATAGGGCAAGTTAAAAGACAGAGCTACAGCATCGCAATGAATTAACAAGGTGGTTGTTGAACATCCTAAAGTCGACCTGATGATGCTGAGCAAGGAGAGAAGTAGAGGTGGGCAGGTAAGAGAGAAGTCCTTGTAGCTCGTGAACAGCCCTCGGCCAGAGCTGTGAGCAATGCCTTCCAGGATCGGGCTCATGTTCTCGTCCTAGCGTCAACGATGACCTTGCACAGCAATCTCACAAACTATACACACATGTCCATTCCTACATAAGGTAAGCACATTTCTGATTGAGTACGGGTTTTGGCCCAGTGTCTTTGAAACTTTTCGGAGTTGGCCAAGCAGAAGCAGGCCTTGTTTTGACCACAAGAACATCTGATAAAAAAGAAAACAAAACACTTTTGGGAAAGTCAACAATTAAGAAGCATTTCTTGGAGACTCAGTCAAACCTGCTAACCCAAAATCTCCCTTCTCTGACTTAAGACGGTTTCATGACTTCTGTTCATAGACTGGGGAAAAAAAAATCTGATTCTGACATGTGTTTAATACAGGCTTGTATGCATCAAGATATCCAGGAAACAACTGAGATACATATACCTGGGCCCTCTGCCAGCTGGTACTTTTATCAACTTGACACAAGCAACAGTTAGCTGGGAAGGGGAACCTTAATTGAGAAAAGGCCTCCAGCAGATTGCTTATAGGCAAATCTGGAGTGCATTTTCCTGATTAACAATCGTATGGGAGGGTGTGGCCCACTGAGAATGTTGCCACCCTTGGGCAGGTAGGCCTATGGGATATAAAAGAAAGCAGGCTGTGTGCTATAAGAAAGCAAGCTGAGCAAGCCTTGGGGACCAAACCATTAAGAAGTGTTCCTTTGTGGTTTCTGCTTCAGGTCCCGCCTCCAAGTTTCTGCCCTGACTTTTCTCAAGGGTCAATTGTGATCACCACCATATGAAAATTGAAATAAAGTTTTTGTCCCTAGGTTGCTCTTGGCCATGGTGTTTGTTTGTTTTATCATAAAAATAGAAAGCAAACTAAGATTTCAACTTCACACACAGGAGAGAATGACAAGGAAAGCTGTATCTTTAAGAGGCACCTCTGTGGGTCTCAGTACTTATGCCCACAGTCTAACCCAGCAGAGAAACTTCCACTTAGCAAGGGCACCAAACCCAAAATTTCTCTTGGCTCTGCCATTTGTTGCAAAATATTGGCAAATTGCCAAGGTCTTTATAACTCAATTTCTTTGCCTTTCAAAGAAAGGACTATGACCAGACGATCTCCTAAGTTTCCTTGGGCAATAGCGATCATGAGTTCATGATCAACCCTTTGCCCGACTCCAAAGAAAGTTGTGGGGTGGATTAGAGACACCTATCCTATTAAGTTCTTAATTAAGAATGTGCTCCCAGTGTTGTAGTCTCTGATGGGAAATGCCTGAGCCGCCCCATCTGTGTCCATCAGCCGAGACTCTGACCACAGCCCAGTAGTTCTTTGGTCAGAAGCTGCCTGGCAACAAGAGTGTTTCAGATCTGGTGAAAAGCAAAACCATATGCATATTTATGGCTTCCACTGCTGACCAGTGCTCAGGGAGTGCTCATTGGAAACTCCCCTGCTACAAATCGGGTTAGCATGTCAACCTCACTGTATTAGTGGGGGAGGGGTGACAGTCACCAAGGGAATGCCGGGAGAGTTGAGTTGAACTGATGGCCTGGCAAATGTGAGGCGTAAGTTCTCTCCAGACATAAGCACCTGGCTGCCCTTTCCCACATAGTCCGCCTTAGAATGCATGGCAAAAACTGTTTAGACCGGATGCCTTCCCCAAAGTGTATGTATTAGTTGCAGTTCAATGTAGCAGGCCAATTGGTTACTTGGTACTTTGGGAAATCCCAGTCCTGAGAAAATAACCTTTACCCCTGTTATCCCTGTCCATATGCCAAATGTCTTTTCTCTCGCCATCTATACCAGGCGACTGAACAAAAGAAGCAAGTGAGGGTGGAGAGAGCAGAGCACGGCTGGAGCTGTTGCCCTGGTCTGCACTGTTGAGTCATCACCGTAATGTGCCAAATTACTCAAATGAGTCTGGTCATGTTCACGTCGAGCAGCCAGGAGGATGCTCCGAATGACTTGCATGAGGACATGAAATGCCAGCGGGATTCGTATAATCAACGTCTCGGCCTGTGCCAGGATGGGTGGGTGGAGTCGTGTGCCACATGCAAGGGATTCCTAAATGTTTACTCTAATTTACTGGCTGGTTATATTTGACTTCTGTGGGTTGGCACAGCAACCATTCTGTTTAATTCTGGCTCTTCTAATTGTCGGAGGAACACTTGAGGACTTTTAACCTAATGTTTAAAAAGCAGTTGTTTGGGGGCCTTTGTGCCTGCTCCTTTGGAGCAGTTTTTGGTCTTGGTGTTTCGGTGGATCTGCATGCATACTAGGGGACAGATGAATTGAGATTTTGCTCCTGGATTTTACTAGTCTCTTTCATGCTTTCTTCCTTGTTCTATTCTTTCATGGGAAGTTATTTGGAAAGTTAAACAAATTAATTTCTGTTAACTTAGCACAGTGTGTGGATATAGTAAGAGCCTGAGAAATACAATTTAGTTACTGATTCCCATAATGCATTAGTCTGAGTTACATATGTGGGGAGGATACAGGATGGTTTGGGCTCTCAAACACCCTTACGTAGAAATGCCATTTCTGCTCAAAAGGCAGCAGAAGCCCAGGCTCATGACGTCCGTCCCATGATAGAAACTCACAGAGCTATATGACCTTCATGCCTACAATTCTGGTCCTGCTCAGAGGGTTTTTTTTTTTAAGGTTATTGTCAAAATGTCTTTTGTTATATGCTGCTGAACATGTAAAGACTTGGAAAGAAACATTTCCCTTCTGTTCTCTGACGACTCGTGCTCAGTGCTTTCTGTTCTAGGCTTTGGTCTCTCCAGAGAGTGGACGAGAGCTGCCTGGGGACATGTTCAGACACAGCTTCTGATACAGCAAGTCTGGGGAGAACAGGGACAGGCTGCTGTTCCACGGAACACCTTAAGAGCAGGAGCGATGAGCCTGCTAGGCTGTGTCCAGCAGAAACACTGTCACTGTGGTGCAGAGCCAAGGTCCACCTTATGGGTAATTTCAGTGATGTTGTGGGGTAGGGAAGGGCGTGGGATATCTAGAAAAATATTTCTCAACTCTGGCTGCATATTAGAATCACTGGGTGAGCTCCATAGTACTCCTGAATCTGCATTATCCTAAAAGAATCAAAAAACCTTGATGGGGTACTGGAAAACGGGTTCAGGGGTTAGACCATGTACTACTCTTGCAGAGGACCTGAATTCAGTTCCCATAACTCCTGTCTCAATTGCCAATAACTCTAGCTTTGTGTTAGAATTACACATACATGTGTGCACACACACTTTAAAAAGTAACAAAAAATATGAAAACAGGCAAACAACAACAAAACAAAGAAACCCAACCTTGACAAGGTTTGGGGACAGTTTGGACTTAGTAGCATAGATGGCTGTAGTGTATAGATAAAGATGAATGAGGTCCCAACGTTAGCATGTCTGTGATAATCGGAAAGGGTTTACTAAAATAAAGATCACTGGGCCCAGTCCCAACATTTATTTTATTTTTATTTTATTTTATTTATATTTTTGAGACAGAGTCTGTCTGAGTATACATGTTTGAACTTAGGGTTGATCTTTCTGCCTCAGCCTCCTCAGTACTGGGGTTACAGGGCTTCACTTGAGGCTACAAGTGAACGTACCTAGCCCTTTTGCTTTATCTTTGTGGTACTGGGAACTAAACCCGAAGTCTGGGTCCTTGAGGGCCTTGGGTTTAGTAGGTGAGTGATCTGTCACTTACTTTTTATAACTCTTCCAGTATTCCTAGCTTAGCAGGGCTGCAAGAAGGCCAGGGAAATTGAACCTCTCACTAAGCTTCAGGCGGCAATGACAATTGCTGTCTGTGGACCACACAAGTTCCAGTGCACAGTTGGTCATCCACTGTTCCAGTGCACAGTAGTCATCCACCGTTCCAGTGCACAGTAGTCATCCACTGTTCCAGTGCACAGTAGTCACCCACTCTTCCAGTGCACAGTAGTCACCCACTCTTCCAGTGCACAGTAGTCATCCACCGTTCCAGTGCACGGTAGTCATCCACTGTTTCAGTGCACAGTAGGTCATCCACTATTCCAGTGCACAGTAGCCATCCACTGTTCCAGTGCACAGTAGGTCATCCACTGTTCCAGTGCATAGTAGGTCATCCACTGTTCAAGTGCACAGTCGGTCATCCATCTATTCATCTATCCACAGTTATTCATCATTCATTAATTCATTCACTCATCAAAATGTTTGTAGAATCCATGGAGGGACAGTTCTTTTTTAATGAAGATAAATATATATATATATATATTATTGAGCTATATACTTTTCTCCCCTCCCTTCTTTTCCTCTCCCCTTTTACTCTCTCCCAAGGTCCCCAATTTACTCAGGAGATCTTGTCTTTTTTCTACTTCCCATGTAGATTAGATCCATGTCTGTCTCTCTTAGGGTCCCCACTGTTGTCTAGGATCTCTGGGATTGTTAGTTGTAGGCTGGTTTTCTTTGCTTTATGTCTACAAGCCACTTGTGAGTGAGTACATGTTGTATTTGTCTTTCTGGGTCTGGGTTACCCCACTCAATATGATGTTTTCTAGATCCATCCATTTGCCCACAAATTTCAAGATATCATCATTTTTTCTGCTGTGTAATACTCCATTGTGTAAATGTACCACATTTTCCTTTTCCATTCTTCGGTCGAGGGGCGTTTAGGTTGTTTCCAGGTTCTGGCTATGGCAGACAATGCTGCTATGAACATAGTTGAGCACATGTCCTTGTGGCACGATTGAGCATCCTTTGGATATATACCCAAAAGTGGTGTTGCTGAGTCTTGAGGAAGGTTGTTTCCTAATTTTCTGAGAAGTTGCCACACTGCTATCCAAAGGGACTATACCAGTTTGCACTCCCACCAACAATGGAGGAGCGTTCCCTTTACCCCACATTCTCACCAACAATGGAGGAGTGTTCCCTTCACCCCACATCCTCACCTGCATAAGTTGAGGGACACAGTTCTTAAAAAGATTCTCTCTCTCTCTCTCCCTCTCTCTCTCTCTGTGTGTGTGTGTGTATGTGTGTGTACGTGTGGTGTTAGTATGAGTTCTTACAGAGTCAAAAGAGGCTTGTTTTTCCCCTGGAGCTGCGGGTATAGGCAGTTGTGAGCCCCCGACATGCTGGGAAGTGAACTCAGGTCCTCTGCCAGCAAAGTACATTGTCACATAACCACTGAGCATCTCTCCAGCCACAGGACACAGTTCTTAACAGTTTGGAAAGAAGCATATTAGCAGATAAGCAGGTAGTGATGGACATATTTGGGAATGCACAGGAGAGAAGTGGATCCCAGGAAGTGATGTCTACACGGCCACTTTATGAATACATCAAAATTAAGTACTAGAGACATTAGTATTGAGGGAGGTATCAGGCAAAGATGGACGGTTAGGCAGAGGCCATCTGCGCTTGAGGGTGATCTTAGGAGCATCAGAACTTGCCAGGGAAGAATCTAGTGCCAGGAAAGAGGGGAGTTAGAATGGAGAGTGGGAGACAGGCGAAAGAGATAAACAGCAGCCAGCTCACAAAGAACTCCCTGTGCCATTCAGACTTTATTTCAGGGACAGAAGGGTGCCCGTGACAGACTTCAAGTGGGAGAGAGACACGGTTGGCATCACTCTGGAAAACATTCTGGCTGAAGGGTAGAGAGTAGACTGTAGCGGAGGCAGGGAGAGCGCTTCCCAAAAGGAAAAGAAAAGCTATTGTCATTTTTAAATGCTTGCTTGCAAAGTGTCTGAGTAGTGTGTGTGTGTGTGTGTGTGTGTGTGTGTGTGTTTCTTTCCTTTAGACAACAAGCTAGAGCTTGCATTTACTGTATGAAGTCTGGAATGGGCATGGGAGAACAGATGGTGGGTGAAGTAGGGCAATCTTCCTAAGAGACTGATGTGTGAGCCAGAGTCAGAAGTGAGCAGTGGAAAATGTGTCCATTCAATCGAGGACTTACCTGGAACTTCTCTGGGGGAATTTGTTAATGATTCTAACAATAATTATTCAGTGATAAACTTGGTCTAAATCTGTCATTTCAAGGTAGAAATAATTGGTCCAGGAAGGTGTCCATTGCAGTCATGGAAGCCCAGAAATTGTCATCTCTGGGCAGTTAAAAAGTTGCCTGTGGCAATGTCAATCCCAGCCACGGCCAGAACTAATATTCTTTCTTGGCTTCTTCCAACTGTAGGCGAAGAGACAAGGAACTGAAGGGGTGACAGAGATCGACCGTTCTTCCTTCCTCCTCTACATACACACAGAGAAAAAAAAAACTAGTGTACATCCCCCTCAGGGTGGAAAAGCGTCGGTGCCCGGTTCCTCTGACGTTCATGTCCATCCGCAGGCTCCCAAAGCACCACATTAGTTTTAAATTGGAAATTTCTGAACACACAGAGGATTCAGAGCTCTTACAGCTAAATGCTAAGGAAATATTTATTGATGTCAAGGCACTTTAAATTATGGTCTTTGCCTCCTAAAATATTCCCCAAGCTGTCAAATTAGCCACGAAAGGAAATCCTCCGACCTTTCCAGTGCTTTCTCTACCTCTACTGTGCTCAACTTTGAGCTCCTTTGGAGACAAAGACGCCCTGCTTTTCGTAACAATTGAAAGGACAGGTGCATTTGCTGGTTTACTGACATGCAGCACATTCTTGATCTGTCCATTAGCCTCTTCAGCCTTCCCACGCTTAGCATGATGCATGTTTTCAGAATTCTAACCTTACAGAGGAGAAAATGACATGTATAGAATGTCATACATGGCATGTCTGAAAAACCATATCTGGCCTGTCAGAGAGCTAGAGCTAGGTTTCTCTGACATGAAACCTTATCAGTGAGTTTAAAGAGTTTAAATGAAGATTATTCTTCTCAGAGAAAACTAAAACCGAATAAAAATTCACCCCGGGCTCTTCCTTTATTTGAAAAAGAAGAAATCCTGGACTGGGATGATGAGCTGCAACCTGCCCCAAGCTCAGATCTGTTGTGCCTCGAATCTGACCCTCACCCTTGGTCTTCACATTTGTCACATGAAATGTTGCCTTAAAAGGGTGGATTCAGTGTCCTCTCAAAGTGGACTGCAATGTCCTTTACACTCAACCCTGAAAACACTAGGTGGTGGGTGCTACCTAACCTCCTATTCCACAGTTTCTAATTCATTCATTCTCACTGTGCCCAACCCAGCGCTACTCACCAGGAATGCATAATGTATTGAGGGTGAGATTTTTGAAACTAGTAATCAAATAGGTGGCAATGGAGCCATCTAAATTTCTGTTCCCAATTTTTAGCTATTCAGTGTGTCTCATGGATCCATTAGAAGTACAGATGTCCAGAAGTCAGGGTCCATCATTACTCAGTCACAACATACACTTTAGCAAACCCTATCTTCCTCCTCATCCAGGCACTCCAACTCTGAGAAACCTACAGAACTGTTCTTATGGAAATGGGCCTCTCACTCTATCTGGGATGCTCAGGCAGCAAAAATAATAATAATAATAATAATAATAATAACAACAAAAGGATTCCTGACAGACTCCTGAAGACACAGGGCCTTTCAGAGCTCGTTTCCTGCTGGATAACTCAGCAGATCTTTAAAACTGGAATGTGAAGCTAGGGTTCAGCCAAGGAGCTGGTGAGCGCTAATGGAGCAATCTGCTCTCCCCCGACAGCTTTTAGCGCTGACTTCTGGAATGTGTTTGATGAAAGGAAAGCAACTTCTTCAGAGAGAAGATACTGATTCAGCCCGGCCGAGGTTAGGACCCACGGGAACAATACCCCAATGTTATCAGGGTTCTGTGGGCCTCCAGCTCCATTCCCAACCTGACAACAGACTGGAAAGCAGGTTTTGAAGGCCTTGCTGTCAGTTGTCATTATTATGAATAGACATGGGCCTTTCTTTTGCTGTGAGGGAACTGAGGTATCGCTGTTCAGTTGTTGCTTGGATTGAGAACTCCTTTATGGTTGCATTTTTTTTTTCCTCACAAACCTGGAACCAGGAACACAGAAGCTTACCTTCTATTGACTGCCCAGACCCTCGGATTTATTAAATGACAAAACAAGAAACGGAAAATTTTCCTGCTTTTCTACCATCAGATTTGAGTGCCAGTGATGAATAAATGATGAACAAAAAGAGGGGGCATCTATATCTAATGCTCTAGACTGCGTAGGGTTTCAGGAAAATAATCCCACACCATTGACATCTCTATATTAACCTAACCATGGGAAATCTTGCACTGATCTTCCAGATAAACACTATTCATCTTTATCACCGTGGTCAAACAAGATTATTGGTATCAACTAATTAATCTTAATGTGAATTTCAAAATGTGGCAATGAAAGGATAGGCTGCCTCATGATCTTTGGGCATAAGAGGGCAAAGGAAGATCTTCTAGCTGTATCAAAATGGGTACATTTAAGAGAAAGTTGTGCCAACAGTTTTTCATTTTACAGACAGATACACACACACATACACACACACACACACACACACACACACACACACATACCACTTACCTTTTGTGTTGCATTTCTGTGCTTAGATCAGTATCTGGGAGTTGGGTCCACTGACCGTCTGCCCCCACCCCAAGTCAGTCTTTTATTGGGTTTGGCAAGCCTTGCAAGGTAACTGTGGGCAGTTAGTAAACCCACCTGGAGCTTATAAAGATACTTGCTCCTTGATTAGCACTAACCAACTGAGCCAACCAACAGCCAAGGGCATTGAGTTTGTACACCTGGCCTGGAAGGACAACTTGATCAGAATGAATCAAAACTGACATGATTTAAATGACTGCTATAAATAGATAAGACATCTAGTGTGAAACTGGCCTGCCAGGCCCAGCAGAAAACCCCAGGAAAGACTTCAGTTCACGGAGGAACTCTGTGGGCTCTCAAAGATATCTTGAGTTTTTCTGCTAGCTGTTTCCATAGACATCGTTAGCTTTACATCAGTTTGTCTCAGAGTTTAGCCATCAGATTTGTTTCCTCTGTGAAGATGGTTTATTTTTGTCTTTCTCAGACTCCATAGGTACATTCTCAGAAAGGTGAGGTGTCTATTGATAAACCAAGTTCTTAGAAGGGTGAGGCCCCTGTGAAAGGAAGACAACAGATGTTCAGGCTTCCACGCTGTGACTCCCCCCGGGGATGTACTGGGGGCACAGACATGTCTTTATGCAAAAGAAGGCTTTCCCTTGAAGTGCACCTGATTACACTCACCCTGGATTCAAAGAGGCCTGTGCCATGTGAAAGGAAAATGTTCTATCATAAATCTGCAGAATCGGAAAAGGTCAAAGTCACTCTCCGTAATTAGCCTGCTGAAATACAGTGGCCTGCTTTTTGTTTAACCTTTTAAGAAAAGGGCTCTGGTCCCACATGTCCCAACAAGCAGCCTTTCATCGAGAACACCCTCAAAGCTCTCACCCCTCTTTCCTTCCTCTACCTGCAGCCCTGGCAGAACATGCTGTCGGTCTGTTGCTTGAATTCCCCCAACCTTAGCTGTATTTGTGCTCCTCAGCATATTCTTTGCAATGCTACCCACTTGAAAGGTTCACAGAAAGGCATCACTTTGGAGTAAACTGAGCTACCTATAGAGAGACCTGGAGGTCTAGAATGCATCATTTTGGATACCCAGACAAATCTGTAGGCATGAACCACTGGTTAGAATATATGTTGATTTAGCCAAGCTGATTAAGCGACAGGCTTATTAATTTAGTTTTTCTGCTACTGCATTGAAGTTCTCTGGGTAATTTAGGAGCTCTTAGCATTGTGGCTGTGTAGTGTGTCAGCACCACGGAGATATGCTGTTCGTGTAAATACACATTGGATTTTGAAGACAGTAGAAAGAAACCATGTTAAATATTGTTATTTTGTGTTGAGTATGTGTTAAAATAATAATAGGATTATACTAGGTTATACAAAAGACATTATTTAACTTGAGTTCACATTCAGGAGGCAGTGACAAGAGAATTAGAAGCTTGGGCTAGCCTTAGCTACCTAAGTATCCAGTCTTTAAAATCCCCCAAGAGAAAATCAAGCTAGATTTTCCCTGTGTTGTTGCTGTAAGAACTATAAAAGAATATGAAATTTCAGACATGGCTTGCTTACTCTCTCTACTGGAAGGAGCTAGGGAAACAGGTCATTTGCCTTCCAGATATGTACAGAGAAAAAGGAGCAATATGAGATGTTTCTTTGAGTATCACTTGCTCTGCCATCGAATTTTGTCCTTCTTGGTGTTATTATATATGATGTATTATGTTGTATGTAATTATTGTGTATAATATGTATTATATATAATATATTATATCATATTATATATGATATACTATACACACACACACACATATATATGTAATTAACTAATTCTTGACTTATTTTCCAGGTTTGTTGGAAGCTTCAAGAAAAAATAAACTATTCTCTCTCTCTCTCTTCCTCTTTCCCTTCCTTCCTTGTTTCCATCCTTTCATCCTTCATACTGCTCTCTCTCCTTCCCTCTCTTGCATCTTCCCTCCCTCCCTCCCTCCCTCCCTCCCTTCTTTCCTTCCTCCTCCTGGCAAGTGTAGAGCACATGGCAGGTTAATGGAATGCAGGGCAGTAATAGGTCATTACCTGAATGGAGAGTTTGGGGGTGAGGCTGAACATTAGAACCCAGGCTTAGCACTAGCTATTGAATCTCCCAACTTAATATGCTCAATTTCCTTTGAGACAAATCCTGCCTAGTGAGTTGTAAGTAAAAGTAAAAGTCCCTTCTGAGCTGAGCAACATTTCAAGGTTGCTCTTTTCTTCTCTGCGACTGCAATCCTTGCTATAGAGATGGTTTCTGTAAG
Organism: Ondatra zibethicus; assembly: GCA_004026605.1. Taxonomy (NCBI): domain Eukaryota; kingdom Metazoa; phylum Chordata; class Mammalia; order Rodentia; family Cricetidae; genus Ondatra; species Ondatra zibethicus. The sequence continues at coordinate 140,673 of PVIU01000305.1, forward strand.
TTTGGGTCCCTGAATGACCTGTGGATCTGCAGCCCAAGCAAGAAATACTATTTGCTTTCAGCGGCTGAAGATCAGGAACTCTTTGTCATGACAACCCAACCTTGTTTCTGCTAAGAGAACACAACTATTTGATAATAAATCGGGTAGAAACCTGTAGCTCTTATTCTGGGAATTTTACATTGTACAGATGTTTGTTCTTTATTAACTAAAAACAAAGAGGGTATTATTGCAATCTCTTGCATCAGCAGCGAGCTTCATTTACAATGTCAGAGCTAGAGCATCCCTGTTTAAAACATTAATTGAACTGATAACAATGGTAATGAGTTAAGAATGTCAATCAGATTGCCCTGGGAAAGTTCTCCCTTGAGCAGAAGAGGTGACTATAAACAAAGCCACCTTTAAAGGGCAGTATGGTCTCCTTGAGTGGCACTAATTGATATGTGTTGGATCACTGGACTCACTGTGTCACTATTTTTGACAACTAATTGTGCTCCCTGCTTTTCTTCATCGAGCTGACTTATCAAGCACGGAGCATGGGGGTCTTGGAAAAGCACGCCTGAATAATGACTGCTCTTGGAAGACAGGGATAAAAGGGGACTAATCCCCATGAAGTGACCGCAGGTAAAGAGTGAAAAGACACAAGGTAACGGAATCTACTCAATTGCTAGTAGAAACTAAGTCTCAAGCTTGGAGGCGACACAGCTGGCTTGGAGAACCTCCACCCTTCCTTTCTCAAACACAGCCTTTTATGTTGTACTTCTAAATAAAACGTTTGTTATCTTTAAGTATTTCAACTCCCATGCCGTCTCTCACCTTGCTGAACAGTTTCCACTCACAGCACTGATTAACAATGAAGAAGGTCAATGAATCCTTTTGCTATACACTGGAATAGGGCACTACGGCGAATGAGCTACATGTTTTAACACCGCCTTGCCTCTGGGATGCTCCACCTGGAGGCACCACCGAAACCCTAGTGTCTTGGAAGGCTCTGGGAATGCTCACTGTGTCACCAGACAGAAGTGGAGACCTTATAGAAGCTGAACATAGTGTTAGTAGGACCACGGATGGACTCACACTGTACACACACAGCCTTTTTCTGGCTGAAGCATTAGCAAAGGTGAGGAGAGATGTGGGAGAGAGCCTGGGTTATTCTAGGAGCCAAATCTCCTGCAGTGGCCAGTGAATTAGTTTCTTTCTTCCCTGGGTAGTCTGCCTGTCTCAGAGTGGCCTCTTTAGAAGAGTTAGAGATCGAAACTCAGATACATGTGATTTCTGAAGGAGTGTTGGGGTGGGGAGAAAGGAGCGGGAAAGGCAGAGATTCGAGATGAGTAAGCACATGGTCTCCTGTGCTCCAGCTGCAGGCCAGCCTGTGGGGCACATGGGGTCATGCATTGTAGCACAGCAACAGCTGGCCCTTTATGTGAAGAAACCACTTTTCCTTGATCCTGACTCAAAGTGTCGTTATCCATGCACTGCCCTAAGAAGAGGGCAGAAACTGCCAGGTGAAGTGGCTCCTGACAAGTCACAGCAACTCTGGAGAAGGCGGCACAAGAGGTAGTAGGCATTAGCAGTGGCAGGAACGGGGTTGGTGAGGGCATGTGCCCAGGAAAGGGGATCTTGCCAGGGCACCCATGACCCAGCACCCTGCTACTATTCCTCCACTCATGCTTGTACTTCTCCAGGTGTCTGTGATCCAGGCCTCCACATCGCATGTATTCTAACTTTGTATTTCAGCAGTGAAAATTAAGTGCCCACTGCCTCTATTGACAAAGAAGGGGCACACTTTCTGTTCCCCAAATGCCTCTTCCACCTTGGAGAATCCTCTGTGTCTTCTTTGTACATAAAAGGTTGGCCCGTTTTCATTTCCTAGCCATAGGTGACCTTTTATAGAGAAGATATCAAGCCAAGGAGCAGTTCTGAAGGTAGAGGTGTCAGGATGTCTGCTGTGTGACAGTTCCCCCGAGATAAACCTCCATCTTGGAAGGAAGCTCTTAAGATGCCTTATGTTCTAGGGCAGTGGTTCTCAACCTTCCTAACATGGTGCTACTTTAATATAGTTCTTCATGTTGTGGTGACCCCAGCCATAAAATTATTTCCATTCCTACTCCCTAACTGTAATTTTGCTACATTTATGAACAGTAATGTGAATATCTGATATGCAGGATATCTGATATGCCACCCCTGTGAAAGGATTGTTTGACTCCCCAAGGGGACAAGACCCACAGGTTGAGAACCACTGTTCTAGCAGGAGGTGACGCTTTCCATCCTGCAGGGAAACTCAGTGAGCTCAAAAAGTAAGCAACTGAAAGGCTTCAGGAAGTCCCTGAAACTGGCCAGATTTACTAGGACGCTCCAAGGCACCAAAAAAAGACGGAGACCAGACCAGCTGCCTAGAAGACTCTCAATAAGCTGAGTTACTGGGAAAAGGCTTGATTGGACCTATTAAACCACCAGGAAGAAACAGAAATCAGCCAAGCTGCCATGAAGAGGCTCAGACCAACTGATCTAGGTGGGAAGGACACTCTTCATCCTGTGAACAGCTTTTAGGTTTCATGTTTCCATGAGCAACGACCCATGCTGGGGTGGGTTTTAGGCCATTTCTGCTCATGTAGGTAAACCCTAACCCATGTCCCTGTAAGAAACCCAGTGAAACTCGCTGCTAATGGATTGGACTTTGCTGATCTTACTTTGGTCTGCTGTTGGTTTTTTATCTGGGGTGAGTAGATGTTTGTCTACATACTACCAGAAATAGTGTCATATATCAATGTCAGATTGGATTAGTCACTCTGTCTGTAGAAAGCTGGGCATGGAGTCTCGCCAGGGCTGTTGGGGCACAGTGAGCATTCCCATCCACACTGACTTTCTAGAGGGCTTGTCAGGTCCACACAGACTACAGGAAGTTTGGGGCTGCATGCTCAGAGTCCAGATGCTAAGAAACCTGGCATCACCAGGGAAATCTATAGTCAGGGCGAATGCTGTCTTGGGAAGCAGTGAGGGCGGGGCATGGCCTCTTCTGCCCTCCTAACCCCAGAGAGTAAAAGCAGCAAACCAGCCAGGCAGCCACAGCTCCTCTATTTTGTTAATGGTGGTTGCAATTTTTTTTATTTTTTTTGTTTCTGCTTCTTAAAAATTTACCTTTGTCTTCCTATTCTCCTTCATCTCCTTTCTCTTATTCCAAGACCAGATAGTACCATCATGAACTTCTCCCCACCCCGCCCCGCTTCATCTTTTCCCTAGACAGTGGTGTCAGTGATAGGGACTGTCTATACTACCCAGCCAGCTGAGTGCAAACGACCTTACAGAAAATTACAACCAGCCGTCAGACTGATTGGCTGAGAGTCCAGAAGATGAGCAGCCTTCCTTGTCAAGACAAACAACTGCAGCAGGGAGTCAACTCTGGACATAAGCAACTTGGGCTCAATTCAGACTCTGCTGCCAGCTGTGTGACTTTGAACCTCACCTTACTAACCTCGCCATGCCTTCATTTCCCCCAAAGTTTCCCTAACACTTGACTCTTCAGAGCTGAGGATACACATTGTCTGAGGCAGAAGTAGTATAAAACATCAGTGCCAATACAAGTCCTAATGAATGCGTTCAAACACAGAAGTCAAGACACAACCTGTGGGCTCCTAAACAGAAAACGTAGCCACTCACTGCAAAGAAATCAGAATTTTTTCAGAAGTCTATACTAAAACCAGTCCACTGTGAAACAACATCCACGGGATGCTGAGGAGAATGTGAACCATCCTTCTGACATTCCAGCCACAGAACACTGCAGGCTTTCTTGAGCTAGCAAACAAACAAAGTATTGCAGCGTTTAATCCCATCAGCCAATGAGAGACTGAACAGGAAACCGTGAACCGGGGTCACCGCGATAAAAGGTTGCTGATGGTAAACATTCGTGTTATTTAATAGCAATAAAAACTAAGGAACCATTGAAGTCGCTGTTACAGAACAGAATGTAAGTGCCATAAAACTAAAATATAAAAAATAATATACACAATAAAACAAGGAATGCGCATTTCCACATTCTCCCATCGGAACAGACAATAGATGCTATCTAGTGGCTAATGTTTGCACACACATTGTTCTCTCAAGCAATAGTTCAGGGATGATCGATTTTGTGAAGAAGCCTTTTATCCCCCTGAAGTTGAATCGTTCCTTGCCTTTTCCCCTTCAACTCTGAAGTCAAGACAAATGGCAGCTAAAGATTTTGTTTTAATGTATCAACCTGATTCCCAATTCACACATACTGATTATTGATCTCCTGTTTGTCTTTCCTTCTTTAGTCCAGTCGTTAATCCTTCCCTCCTGCTTTTCCACCCGTATATAGACGTAGAATGATGCCACAATGAAGACCTTGCAAAGTGAGTAGCCATTGCTTCTGGGTGAAAAATAATCCCATGTCATGTCAGATTTTATTTTTAATGTTTTATTCCTTGAGTGAGTCGGTATGAATATGCATCATTCTCATAAGAAAGCTATGATAACATCACTTTCTCACAAGAATAGGGCAGAAGTGGTGAAGCACTCCTTTAGTCTCAGCTCTCAGGAGGCAGAGGCAGGCAGGTTATCTGTAAATTGGAGGCCAGTCTAGTCTACATAATGAGTTCCAAGCCAGCCAGGGCTACATACTGAGACCTTGACTCAAAAAAAGGAGGACAAGTAGAACGGGGAGGCTCAGTAAGCTCGTTGGCAATTGACAAATCTTTGGGATTATCGTCTCAGAATCCCCAGACCTTTAAGGTAGGCACTTGGAGGCAGCTCCTGCTCTAGCGTATGTTAGGTAAGCCTTCACCCAGCCTCCAAGAAAGCTTTGACTTCCCAGCAGCCCTGTTTCTGCCTTATACAACCAGTTTAGCCTCAAAAGTCAAGCACGTTGCATATTAACTCTTGATATTGGGCATGACTTTGCCTCTTGTTTCTTAAATTCTATAGGAATATTCTTCCCAGAGGAGCGAAAAAAGCTGGAAACACACCAAGCAGATCAGAAGCAGTGGGGACTGCAGTGAGGAGATTCACATTATCCAGAGGGAGTTACCTCACTCAACAGTCACACTGGCCCTCCTGCTAGAAGGTGACACATGGAGCAAGATGCTTTGGAAAAATTAGACACATGGTGTTTAACTCAAACTTACCAATTTCAAGACATTACTCCACTAACTCAAACCATGGTCTTTACAAGTGCTGGGAAGAATACTCAATATGTCCATCTGGGTTGAAGCTGGAGTTCTGGCTGTCGTTTTCCAACCCTGGCTTACGAAGGGCAGCCTCTGTACTGTGGTCCAAGAGCTGTAGGAACACCGCCTTAGCATAGGCGTCATAATTTAAATGACACAGCCGTGAACAAGGGTGTTTTGGCCCACTACCTCCTTCTAAAGTTTTTCAAAACCCTTTTCAACAAACGAAAGGCCAGCCAGCCAACGGACACACAGGAGGCAATGCCTATTGCCCACCTGGACATCTGAGAATACCTTAGACGCCTTGAACAAGTGCAGATTGTAGAAAACATCCCAAACAAGGTGGAGGGAAGCAAGAAGCCTGGCATGATACTACGGCCAGCATCCCTTTGAACAGAGCTTGACATTTTCATTTCTGCCAGCCTGCTTGACCCGCCTATGATGGAGCTTCCTCCGCTTCTCTGGTTATTGCATTTCTTTTCATAAAAACGCCTTGGACGTAACAAGCATAGCATCGGTACTCGAGACAGCATTGCATTTTTGCCAAGATCCTAGAATCCTATTACATCAAAAAGCCCAGCTGCCACCTGCTTAAGGATGTTCTGTGAGATCGCCCCACCTACTCACTGTTTGATTAATAATCCTGTCTATTTCACTCCTTGATTTGTTTCCAGGGAACACGTGCCTTTGATCAGCGAGCACTGGGAGGGTCCAACCTGGCTGAGCCATTCCCCTGGAGTGAAATGTGGAGCACTTCTTAACTCCCAGCTCCGTTTAATTTATTGTTTGTTTTTGCTCAAGGAGGGCCTATTTTTACAGCTGAACAGGTTTGGAAGCTGATTTGGGGTGTTTCATTTCCTCAGGTGAAGAGTTATAATGCAGAGGATGGGGACCAGCTGTTTCCACCTCCACCGAAGGGGACTGAGCTGCCGTTGCAGCAAAAGGGACTTGGGTTAGTGGCCAGGAGGAACTTCCTGAGAGTTGCTTGCTACCTTCCTGGAGAGCTCTGCAGAATGACTGTCTTGTCTCTGAGGTGGTGCATGTGAGAGCAAGATTAATACCACTAGACTCATCGGAGTCCCTGTCCCTCATCATCGCATTGCTAGGTCTCTGTCGTTGATAACCATGGACCAAACCCGAGACTTGCAGAGCTGGGAACCTAAAGATGAGGCCTCTGGGCGTTTTTTTTTCCTCCCACATCATAGAAATTCTGTTTCCTGTCTATCTGATTTCCAAGTAAATGACTTAGAGGTGAAAGACTGGAGTGCCAGCTGTTAAATATTTAAAGTTCGTTATTGTTGTTGTTGGCAAGTCAGTTTATTATACAAAGCTTTTACTAAAACCAATCATATAAGCTTGAACTATAAGCAACTATATTAAAAGCAAAATGATAAATATTCGTGGCTTTAAGCCCAATAATTTCACCATGTTTTGCTCCTGTGTGTGACCCTTGTGTCTGCATCTGTTGTCTTGATCCATTTCTGGGTGTTACAACATCATACTCGAGAGTGGAAAATACGCGAAGGACCGAAATGAACTTTTCACAGTTCTGGATGATGCAGTGTCCAAGGTCGTCTCAGCATGCAGTTTCAGCAAGATGCTGTGTTGCCACATGATAAAGGCATGATAAAGGGGAGAGGAGGACTGGAAATCTTCACACGGCAGATCAGAGTCACCCAGGGAGGTGACTCCATGTTCTTGGGTGACAGAGCAGGCCAGAGCCTACTCCCACAGCTTCCAGTTACAGCATTAGCCCTCCCTGGCGTCCCCATTTCCCGGCACCGTGCACTAGGGAGAGAGACTCCAGCACATGGGTTGTGAGAGACACTTACAACATAGTAATGTCTGAGCAGCGGTGAACCTAGTGTCCGACGTTAGAGCTGGGCAGCTCTTCCTAGCTCCACACCCGGTGACAGAGGCACTAGAATGCAACCAGTTATGGTGCAAGCAGTTACACCTTAGAACCTCAGACTGTGAATCAGGCTTTTCCCCAAGTCCAGCATCAAACATTCATCAGCACTCATGCATGGTAGAGGGTGGGGAGAGAATAACAGAAAACTGTCACCCTGGTGACTCTCTGGCCTTCCTAGTGCTGTCACAAATCCTCCTTGAGGCAAACAGTACCAACGAAGGCCTTTGGGGAAAGAAAGGCTTAATTTTCTTCTTCTCTTCCTTGCTTAGAAGCAGGTCTTACTCTTTGGCAGAGGCTGGCCTTGAATTTGCAGTCCTCCTGCCTGCCTGCTGGGTCCTGTGTCTGTAAGTCTATGCTGTCATACTTGCCTTTAGAATCAAAGTCCCAAAAGCTGTTTATTTTACCTTGCGCTGATCAGCACAAAATTTAGACTGACCGAGTCCTGCTTCTACTTCAGCACCCACCACCTGATCCAGCACCGTACAGCAGAAAAACAGCACAGGGAAAGGGTGCAACCTTCCTAGTAGATGAAGTAAAGCCCAAAGAAATAGGAGAAGTGACTTTCAGTAATATATTTATTCTACCCAATACCCTTCAAGGAATCTTCTTATTTTATCATATGATTGACATCAAAATATTGCTGGAGTATTCTTTGTTTCCTTTTCTTTTGGGGATGATATTGTTTGAAATCTGCTATGTATTGCATATTCACAGCCAATCTCAGGCTACATGTATTTCGAGTGATCAACAGTTTATGTGGCTATGTAATGGTTGCCATATTGGAAAGGGCTGTCAAGGCTGGGCTAAGGTCATGGTCATTGCCTTTGTGGTCTTGTGCACGCCCAGGTTGTGCAGGCAATGAACAGAGGGTTTATCTCGTGTTAGTGTCAGATGGGGACGGAGTTCAATTCGTCTTTCATCTCACAGATGCAGGCAGATGTGGGGACGGCTGAATTAGCAGATTATTGACTTGCTCTAGGTGACACATGGCTGTGCTGGGTGCTTTTGAGCGAATCAGTTATCTGATCTCTGAATTGCACAGTACTTAGAGACTTGATGGATGAATTAGATTCCCAACTGTCACACCCCCAAGGCCCTGTTATCTACCATTGGATTACTTTAGGCCAATTGCTCAAATCCTTGTACAAAAAATATGAGAACTCTGCCAGGCGATGGTGGCTCTCACCCTTAATCCCAGCACTCAGAGAGGGAGAGGCAGGTGGATTTCTATGAGTTCAAGGCCAGCCTGGTCTACAGAGTTAATTCCAGGAAGATACACAGAGATACACAGTCTCAAAAATAAAATAAGGAAAAGCAAAAGAAAAAAGAAAGTAAGAAAGAAAAAAGCGAGAACTCCTAGGCTGTTCATATGTATGCTCATTCTAAAACACATTATAGAAAACAGGATAGTGGTTGGAATCTCTTCAGCATACAGTAAGTGTTTATTCATGTTTATAATATAATTAATTTGGGTAAAGAGATCACCCGTGATGGAAACAGGAGGAAATGATCGGGCAGTATTTTATCCAGCAGCTACACCCCCTGAAGGTCACCATGGTTACAGAAAGGGAAGCTATGAACTAGGTTGTTGTCTTTTGAGTGCTTGGGTAATAGTTTTCCTTTTGGTTTAGAGGGAAAATGGTGCTTTCTGTTTCTAATATCACTATTCTAGTTAAAGTGGTAAACATATGCCTTTAATGAGCAAATGTTGATACACATGTAATGATGTCATTTTACCCAAACTTCGGCTGTATGGGGTTCCGAAGGATTTTAGAAAAAGACTACCACCCACTCTCTCCATTCCTCCTGCAAGGCCCTTTGAGGCACAAGCTCAAGAGCACAGAGGATTTCCACTGTGAACTGAATCCTTCATGGGGGTGGGGGCAGAAAGAGAGACTAACAGAAGAAAAATGTATCTATCACCTACCTGTGTATGTTCATATGTCTCTACCACCTATCTAAGCACCTACCGTCTGTCCAGCTACCTGCTTATTTATCTGCATAACACTTACTCACCTCTCCAGGAGGGCTTTAGCATTTGGGAACTGATTTGTGTTTCTCGGTAGAACTCGCACATTGCTTTGTGGTATCTGTGTGGCCCATTCTTTATTTTTAGCACAAGCTTTGGCATGCTCCAAGGAGCCAGAGTACAGTTATGCCGTCATTTCTTTAGAAGTCAGAATGGCATTTCCATTACCCAGAGGGTGTTGTAATTAATGAGAACAAATACCACCGCAATAAAATTAGGGGCTGATACTTTCAGATGTTGTTAGTTTTTTTTAATATCATCTTTTTCTTCTAATGTATAGTTCAACCTGACCAGGGAATTATGGGAACATTATTTAATTTAACTGGAAAAAAAGTGAGTTCCCACAGTACATTTAATACTGCTTATGGTGCTTTTAAGGAATAGTTTTTTAACTGTAAATAATGCAGCCTTTCCATTAAGAACATTTAGATGCTGTTAGGAAAGACCAAACATGAAAGCATTGGAAGGCAATATTTAAAAAATGAGTGATTATGTCCTCAAATTAATGATTGGTGTTTTTCCAAACTCTGTTTTGCTGTATAATAAACCAGCTTAAAACTCATGGGCTTAAAATAGCAACCCTTTTATTGAGCTTCTGTATCAATAGGTTGTCTCTGGAATCCTCCTCATTTTGTCCAGATTCCCTACTGTTGCAAACTTCTCCTTCAAGGCCTGTAGTTAGCTGGCAACTTGACTTCCAGTGGGTGGAGTGGATGATGACATCATCTAATTCTCTGCAGTTGATAGGCTGGTTAATCTTTGTGGGGTTTTGTTTCATTGGTTTTTCTTTGCTCTGTGTGGTCTCTCATTCTCTAGCAGCATGTCTTGGGTTTCTGCACACAATGGTCTAAGAATTCCAAAGAATATTAAATTGGACATTTTTCAAGATGTTGGCCATATCCCATTTGTTAGTGTTCCAATGCATAACCAAACTTCAAGCCATTGTGTGAGGGGATTATGGACCAAGAGACCTCTACAGGCTCCAAATGGCAAAATGAAAGATGAGGGCTTTCCTTGTTTTTAAGTCATGGATAATATTTGGGCTTCTTTGTTACTTCAACACAGCCTGAGCCATTGTGACTGGTGTAGTAGCTGAATTAGTCCCAGACATTCAAAGCCAGCTCCACTGTCCTACTTTGACATGGCTGCTGACTCTCCAGACAGCAGAACACTATGTCATTCTGCACACAGAGACTCTTTGTATCTCTTTCTAGGATGAAACTCTCAGAAGCAAACCCAGGCATTTGTGAGAGGTGTCTGGGTAAAGAGCACAGGAAGTCAAGCTGGAGTGGTGATGAGCAGCAAGACTCTGAGTACAGGAAAGGCAAGGTGGGGTGATGTAACATGAGGGCCTGCTTGTTGGGGTTTCTGTCCTGCCTAGTTCCCACAGCCATTTTGCCCCAAAGAAATCACACAGAGGCCTCCATAAGTTATAAACTGATTGGCCCCTTAGCTCAGGCTTTGTATTAGCTCTTATAACTTATATTAGCCCATTATTCTAGTATATGTTAGCCACATGGCTCAGTACCTTTTTCAGCGGGGCAGGTCACATCCTTCTTCTTCGGTGTCTGGACAGGACTGCAGAGGGAGCTTCCCAGAATTCTTCTGTTCTCATTGCCCCGCCTCTACTTCCTGTCTGGTTGTCCCACCTATACTTCCTGCCTGGCTACTGGCCAATCAGCATTTATATAAAACATAATTGACAGAATACAGAATTGTCCCACACCAGGGTGATGTCTGGAAATGATCTTCAATCTCTGTGAGGATTCACAGAAAGGTTTCCTGGTGGCAAGATGGTAATTGGGAGTGGTTATCTCGGAGCATCAGGTACTTCCCCTAGACGCACCTTCCAATCCATTCTCCAAACCACCAGGAAGGAGGCAAGCTAGGGTGTACCATATCCTTTCCTCTAGGCGTATATTGATGATATGCTACAGGAAAGCAGATCTCAGAGTGGATACCATACAAGGATGACAAAGACACATTATTTATGTTGGAGTTTATATGTGGATATGAGAGAACATATGTGTGGAAAAAGAAAAGCAGATAATTAAGTGGCTCATATTAGACAAAATATCAATAACATATGGATGCATAATAAGAATTTAAAGAAAGCTGGAAGTGGTGATGCATTCCGTTAATTCCAGAAATAGGGAGGGAGGCAGAGACAGGTAAACCTCTGTGAGTCTGAGGCCAGCCTGGTCTACATAGTAAGTTTCAGGACAGCCAGAACTAAACAAAAGAGAGATCTTGTCTCAAAAAAAAAACAAAAGAAGAAGGAGAAGGATAAGAAGGAAGAAGAAGAGGAGGAGGAGAAGAATTTAAAATGAATAAAATGGCATGCTTACATGCTCTGAATAAAGGCAGAATATGGTAGAGTGGACTAGAAGCAACACTTATGAGGAAAATTCACATATAATTTTCATGAACAATGACAAATAAAAGGCTCACAGTAAATTGGTAAATCCTAGAAGGTAGCCTCCAGAGAGACAGCACTCACAGTTACTGGGAACTTGTTTATTGGAAACATGGATAGAGACTCCCACTCCAAAGCTACTGGATCCGAAACTCTCAGAGAGAGGCCAAGCACCTGTATTTAAAAGAACACTCTTAAGTGATTCTGAGGAACCCAGGCTTGAGTTTCTGATTTGTTATGATTATGTATGTGTGTGTGCACAACAGAGGGGAAGTTGCACTTGCCCCAGCATGCACGTGGAGGTCGGATGTCAATGTTATGAACTCAGTTATCTTTCCACCTCAAGGTGGGCTCCAGATATTAAGCCGAGGTTGGCAGGCTTGTGCCCTGTGGTTCGGATGAGAAATGTCTCTTGCTCTTCAGCTGGTGGTGCTGTTTGGCAACATTATGGCAACTTTAGGAGGTGCAGCCTTGCTGAAGGAAGCATGCCACGAGAGGTGGCCTTCAAGGGTTTACAGCCTGGCCCACTCCATGCTCTCATTCCTCTTCCTGATGGCCTTACACTCTTGCTTTCTTGTCTCCCTGCCTTGATGGTTTGTATCTCTACCTGGAACTAAGCCAAAATGGACCTGTTCTTAAGTTGCTTTCAGGGTACAGCAATGGCAGAGATACTAAAACACACAGGGAGTGCCTTTACCCACTGGGCCAGGCGTTCAGATTTAAAGGGCACTGTTATTAAACAAAACAAAACTATTTGATTGGGTTGAACTGAAGAGCAGGCATCCATATAGAGTGAGAATGTGCACATTGACACTGACAGCAACTAGTCTTGCTGCCTGTTGCTGTCAATTGTTAACTGTGTGGCATTCAGTGAGTTCCTGAAGCGCTGTTCCTCATCTCCATTCTCATCTCCAGGGCGGTAGTGGATACTTACGGTGCTTTACGTTTGTATTTCCCAATTTGAGATGATATAACCAGGGTTTTCCTCACCTCCTCGTTCACAAACCCAGTATAACAGGCCTCATTTCATTCAGTATATTTCTGTAAAATGAGGCAAAATTCCAAAATGCCTCTGAATTTGCCAGGCTTCTTAGCAAGATTTATTCTAACCATACAGGGCATTGTCTTTTTTCATCAGACATTGATTCTAAATATCAAACTGGTTTTGTGTTTTGTTTTTTTTTATAAAGCATGTGTGTCCCAGTACATTGGCCAAGGACAACATGTAAACATCTTTCATATCCTGTTCACCAAAACACAGAATAGAGACATACACAAAGAGATGGTAATCCATTATGGGACCTCAAATAAGCGGTGGGAACCATTTTGTTAGTGGCTATCCAGGACAGTGTTTGCCTCTCATTCCTTTCCAAGGTATGTGTAACTGGGCTCATCTAAAATACAAATGTACAAATGCCCCAGAGAAGATTATACATGCAAAAGTCATCTCCCACCTACGATCAAATCTAAAAGAAACATGGTTAGGATAAATGAAAGACACAAACAAATATGTTTAAATTTATGATTAAATGTTTATAGAAATATTATCTTTAAAAGACAAAAATTTTATTAAAAGTAATAGTCCAAGAAACTTTCCTATAAATGCAGACAGATGAGAGGAATTTGCAAGGTTACCTATAACTGTAAGGATCTATTCCAAAACATAAAGGCTTAAAAGGCAACATTTATTTGGTTATTTGCATTCCAAGCATTGGCTTGATTTTATTTCTTATGGTTCTTCTGGTCCATATGGCATCAGTTAGGGGTCACTCATGAACTCAAGTGTTGGCTTGGCTTGGACCAGGACACTTGAAATGGCTTCATTCACTTTTCCAAAGTGCGGATTTTATCTGAGTAGCTACCGCAAGCAGAAGCTGGCTGGGTCTTTCTCTTCCCACATAGTTTTTCTGAGTTTATTTATATGGCAACCGCAATGCAAAGTGGTCAAAGGGCAAAGAAGGAAGCTGCCTGAACTTCTGAGTTCCAGAGTGTTGTCTTGGCACATTCGTTCCACCAAAGCACCTTACAATTAAAGAGCCAAGGAAATAGACTCATTTCCTTCAAGAAGTCATGGTCCCAGATGCAGCCAAAAACCCACAGAGACGGTCTGCAGCCAATGAGTTTCTAGCTCTGACACCTTCATTTCAAAGTGGGCTTTCCTGTTACCTGAAATTGACAAATCTTTAATGATTTTTTAAAAACATGTGGACACATAGACGTATAGAACAGTAAGTAAGGAAATGTGTATTTCAGATCTTTGTGTGCTATGAGATAAATACAAGGCATGAGAAGAAAGGCTACTGTAAAGCAACTTCAGGGAATGGCTTTTCCTTTTTCTTGTAAAAGTTCCGCAGTCTGGAATCTCAAAATCAATTTGGAGCCAGAAATGTGAATTTTTTTCTCATTTATCAAGAAAAGTTCCATGTTTTAGAACAAAAAAACTTTCTTATCTGAACTCATAAAACTTCAGTTCCGCCTTATGATTATATGAATTCATGATTGCATAAAACTAAAAATGCCAGTTATAATTTACAATAAACACTGGAGGGGTAAGAAACTCTGAGGTCACCTTGACCTGCAAACTTTAGGATAAGAACAAGGGGAACTGGATAAATTAAATGTTAGATAGCAGGTAAAATAGGCCTACACATCTGCTTTCAGTGAGAACGGTTCCATCAACAAAGTAAAGCATATCAAGCCATTGCCTGCATACGTTTTCACATGAAGGCTGTTCTTGCTGGGGGATGGGATATGCCCAAGGTTGGCTTAATGGATCCTGTCTCCCCTGCATGATTTTGGAATGGATATAACAACTGGTGATCTCAACTTCCAAGACTGGGTCAGTCTGAAAAGCCCATTCAATCAGCATCGGAAAATGCTCTCTGAGAAGAAATTGATCCCTAATGAAGTTCTAATGGTCTATAGTAAAATAAGAAAACAAAGCAAAAATGCGTAAAATGACAAAGACATCCCACTTTAATTACGTGTAGGAAAGTCACACATCTGCTTCCCTCCTTCAAGAGTTTCCTCTGTTTAGTATTTGTCCTGAGATGTCAGCTCCCAGACATTCTTTGGAGTCTTATCAGCTCAGAGAGCTTCCCAGGACAGGATGTGGGCAGCCTGAGACTAGACTCCGTCAGTGGGTGCCTCTCCTCATGTGTAAGTTAGTCAGGCTTTCGTCTTCAGACCAACTACAGCTGTCTATTCACATGCCAGGGAAGATTTGCAGCCGGACACACACTCTCAAGTTTTAGCAGCGCAGTGGAGGAAGTCTTTCTCACTCATGTCAAGTCCTGGGCAACACTGCTGTCTGGGTTTTTGCCACGAGAAGGATCGGAGACTCGGTTGCCGTGGTATGTCTCTGACATGTCTCACTTACAGCCTTTGGAGTTGCTTACCACAGAAGGAGAACGCTGGGGGGGGGGGGAATGGAAACAGATGCCGACAGCTCGCTTGCCTAGGAAGGACACAATTCTCTTCGCCCACAATCCACTCGTATGAACAAACTCAATCCTATGATCCTAACCAACTGTGGGTCTTAACTGCAAGAGATTGTAAGTTAGCCCTTTACTCGGGAAAGAAGAAAAATGACTTTTAAGCGTCTAGCTTAGCAGGGTTTTCCTATGGTTTTATAATTCTATTTCCAAAAGTAATAACAGATCAAGGAAAGCATAAAACTATATTCTAAGCATGGTTATCTCAAGAGAAAAACTACTAGAATATTAAATTCTTTAACTCTGAATGCATTGCTTATCTTGCCCTTGAGAAGCAGAGTTTTCACACACCTGGCCTGGCCTCTGACGAGAAGAGTCACACTTCCAAAGCACTAGAAAGGCAGTGTGCTTGAGAGGAATGGGACAGTTGCAACATAAAGAAGAAAAATGAAAGGGATCTACATGTTTCTGCTGTCATGTACCTGGATATCTTCTGATATTTTGGGATTTGCCCAAATGGGCAGGGAGCATGGCAAGAACTGTGGCCCAATCCATTCTGTAGACTTAGAAGACCCTCCATAGTGACAAGTTAGAGTGAATTCTCTCAGGGCTCAATAGAAGATGGCTGCCTAGGTGATAGTAGAGAGGATGACAAGCCTGTGCAACAGAACCTCCTCATGCGTGCTGCCACAAGTCCCTGCCTCCCACTGTGAGGACACAAAGCGAGTCTATATTCTTGGACTATGCATCTCCAAGAATATGGATGCCTGTGAATGGACAGGCCAAAGGTTGACAGAGCTGCCTATGTGGAATGAAGAGCCGAAGAACACAGCAGAACTCTGGACCTGCATGCCACCCCAGGCAGCATACACCTGGGTGAGCTTTGCCACATGGTTAGAAAAAATGCCGCCTTTTGGGGGTCTCATAAGAAGCCTGCCGTACCTGGGCTTTCTCTGTACTCTCTCAGAATCCCTGAGCATAGCATGGTGGCCCTGGCTAAAGAAGGGATATTTATTGTGCTAGTATGTGACTGTGTATGCATATTTCTATCAAACCAGGTTTGTGTGGGAAACAAGTAAGGATTACATTTCTCCTCAACTCTATCTATATGCACTTAACTTACTCTCTGATTTTAAGTTAAGGCCCTTCCTCAAAATATTGCTTTTCCTAAATTGTACTTTTAAAAAGAAATTCTGCTCTATTTTGACCCCTATCAATGGCATTGTACATTCAGAAGTCTTACTTAGTCAGCATAGAATAGCACTCTAGGGTTAAGGGTACATCCCAATTCCAGCTAGCAAATCTAATAAGGTGACTTGAAGACAGCTTTGTTTAATTTCTTTAATCAACCAATCAGACTAATTGGTTGTATATTCACATATTTACTCTAAGATCTCATGATATCATCTATGTTCACACATCATCAAAGTCTTTAGAGTTGAAGGCAGAGATCAGTAAACTGTGGTCCTTGGGACTAAACCTAACTCCTTTCATTTCCATTTTTCTTGCTTGTTTTTATTTTTTTTTCATTTCCTACTGTTGTAGATAAAGTTTTATTAGAATACAGCCACACCTATTTATTTATTTGCTTGTCACAACTGTTTTTCTGCTACATTGGCAAAGTTGGGTAGCTGTAAAAGAGATCACATGACCCACAGAATCTGATGTACTTATTCCTTGGTTAATTATGGATACAGCTGTTCATGCCTGGTTTAAACTCTGATTAGTAGAGTCAGGTGTCTATCTTGAAATTTGCAGGCAAAGAGATGGAACTAGAAAACATCATTTTGAGTGAGGTAACCCAGACCCAAAAAGACAATTATCACATGTACTCACTCATAAGTGGTTTTTAAACATAAAGCAAAGAAAACCAGCCTACAAATCACAATCCCAGAGAACCTAGACAAGAATGAGGACCCTAAGAGCGACATACATAGATCTAATCTCCATGGGTAGTAGAAAAAGACAAGATCTCCTGAGTATATTAGGAGCATGGGGGGCCTTGGGAGAGGGTTGAAGAGGAGGGGAGAGGCAGGGAAGGGAGCAGAGAAAAATGTAGAGCTCAATAAAAATCAATAAAATTAAAAAAATAAGAGTCAGATGCTTAAAGGAACAGGAAGGCCATGTGAAAAGGGAACAGTTATTGTATGAAATGCAACACAGTTTTTCCTGAGATAGAAAGTATACTCAGATCTGTCTGAAATGTTTCAGTTTTAAATCTGGTGTTCTACGGGAAAGAAAAAAACATCCACCAGATTGGCCACACAGGCAACCAGTTTACTGTGTCTCCATGTCAGCTCCTGGTGAGCAACGTTGCCTGTCTACCACCAAGCACTAGTTCCTGGCCATATGTGAAGCAAGATTACTTCCTTTACATCACGAACAACCTAACCTCCGGCCCACACCCAGCTTCAACTTGAGACTACTTAGCTTTTCCTTAAATAAGAAACCTGTCACGCTCAACTGTATCCCTTTGCTGCTGCCTCAGATCCAGGAGCACGCTGACATTAAGCTTCTGGGGATTTAACTACCCGCGGGCCCCCATGACGGGTGGGGAGGGGAGGGGGGCCTACTTCATCCTTCATTCTTATTTGTAGTTCTAGCGTTCTTACCTGACAAATTTATAATCTGGAAACTATTTTATTTTATTTTTACACTGACTTGTTTATGAATCCCAAAGTATGGGAAGCACTTAGCCAGCTGGCACTGCAGCGAGGTAGGACGAGTTCAGCATCTTTGCTTTGATTCTTCATTAGGAATGTCCTGAGGTATGACCTCTCAATGGGGCAAGCTCACTCTTTTGTCCAAACGTCTTGAAACTTCTCACGGAAACTAGAATTTGCAGCTTAAGAACAAACGCCAAAATATAAAATGATGTGGCTGGCCTGTTGCTCAAGCATGGGCAAGGTGATTCCTGGGGTGACAATGTCTTGAAAGGACCTACTGAATTCAGGAGAAAGACTTACAGACTCAGCTGCAAGGACCTGAAGGCAGAAGCCACCCGTATCTGTGTACTGGCCCAGAGGGTAGAGGCTGGCATTTAGTCAATTCTGCTGTCCACGGCTCCTTTAACAGGCCTATGATGTGGTGCTCACTATCTAGAACTCAGGGATTAACAGCTTGAACCTTATCAAGACCAGGCAAACACAGTTATACAGCCGGGAAGTGGTAAACGCAGGCCGACTGAGGCAAGGCTTTTTCTGCAGATTAGAGCAACAGCTAATCTTTCTGTTAATCCTTTCTCATTCTCTTTCTCTTTTCCTTTTGGGGGGTAATAAATCATCTCTAATGTGTGAAATCCCAAACAAGCCATCCTGAGTCAGTTTTAGGCAAGCTCCAAAAAATGTGGAGAGCTATCGTCACATCTGTCCACACAGATTTACCGAGTAGTATTGAAGCAGTGTGTTGAACACAGATCTGCTGCAAGCCTTAGAGAAATCATTGCCATCAAAAGAGACCGCTCACTTCCACGTTTCCCAGCAGAGCGAGGGTGTCAGAGCAACCAGGAGGCGAAAGAAATGCAGAGAAGCAGCACAGGCTTGAGGACTGGATAGAAAGCGGCCGAGCCTTCGGAAAAAACAACTAGTCATCGTTTGTGTTATTGTGAGTGACAGAAAGGTGCAAGAACTACTTTTGTTTGTTTGTTGGAGGCGGGGTATTACTACAGCCCACACTGGCCTCAAATTTGAGAGCTTCCTGTCTCTCAGCTTTTCATTTTTCTAGGATTACAGGAGTGTCACCAAGCCTCGTGGGAAGGGCCATCTTTTTATACAAATGAAAGTTTGGTATGGGCCCAATAAAGAAAACTGCAAACAAACATAACAACAACAGCAATAAAAATGCACGTGATCGTGAAATTGATTACCCAAAATTGATTACTTAAAATTCAAAGTCTCAGGAGAAAGAACCGATCGGCAAGAGTTTAGTACTAAGGCTTGTTCTCGGAGCACAGTCTAAGAGAGATTATGCACTGCGGGGTCATTGCGATGAGGGATGCATCTGCCATGGTGACATAGAAGGCTGAGTACTTTCTTGACAAGGAACCCAGTGTGCATTTTGGAAAGAAAAGACTAATTCTAGAGTACAGAACTGCCAACCATCCTCAACAATTGCCAAGTAGATTGGATTTATGACATGTTTATCTATTTAAGCAGTTTCAGATAAGCAGTTATCATTTATGCGGTGCAGTTATCAGGATCTTTAAAAGAGGTTCCATAGCATCCATGGAAAAACAAAAACAAACAAACACACGGAAGTAGAGGATAGTGTGCTCATAGCAGGTACCATATCCGAACCATCATCAGCTCTAAATAGTTGGCTCATGGACAGAGGAGACAATTTTCTTTTCAACACTATGATAAACCCTTGACTACGGGGAATGCAAATGGACCCTCCTATGATGAAAATGGTAGAACTTCATTCAGATAGCATCAGAGTCGGAAGGGAGACCACACATCCTGTGTGCTCTGAGCATCCTCAGCATCTTCCTCCATTTCCTGTCTGTTGGCTGTGCCTTGGCTTCCCCATATGCTGTGAGCAATGGACATGTGACCCATTTTTACATCTCACCGGGTGGCAACTTCAGACAAGGAGTGCAATCCCTAACAAAAGCTCTGAGGTGACTTAATTCAGCTACCTGAATTAATCATGTGTCCAATCTTGAAACAGTTGGCAGCGGCCAGCTCAACGGAGTACTCTGGTTAGCCAGGTCAAAATCACACAACTACCTATGGAGTCAGAGGTGTCAGTCCCACCAAAGCAGCCTGCATAGGGGGTGAAATTGATTTCAATGTGAAAATTAAGATAGCATTACAAAAAAACAGGATTTTTAAATTATTTCCTTTATTTTTGAGATTATAATGCAATTACATCATTTTCCCCTTTTCTTTGCTCTGTCCAAACCCTTCCGTATACCACTCCATGCTCAAAGAGGGAGGACTTAGAGTACACTTGAATAATCACTGTCCTTTGAAACAACACTAAGTTACAGGTGGTGCAGAGCTGATAATAATGGCCAAGATTGCTAGGAGTCCTACCCTGTTTAATACAGATTCTAGTAGCCAACCTTAATACATTCAGGGTCTATTCACAAACACTATCTGAAGATATATTTAGTTCCTTCTTAGATGTTTGGTCTAAGCAGAATTAAAGTATACTTTGGCTAGACTTTTACTGTTAAGGCCCAAAGAAATCCTGTGCATATACTATACTATACTATAAGTACAATATATACTATTCTAAGTCCATATATACTATATTTCCCACATAGAATCTTTTAGGCTCGATGCAAACAAAAGCCTATTGTTAAAATGTCTTTTCAATGTAGACATATATGTCTTATATATGTGGACAAAGATGACTATCGACTTAATACATTACAGAAACAACACAAGCACAAATCCAAGCGAATGCACACATCTAGGTTCTTGTTTGGTGGTACTGTAGAGAAAGCATTTCTGGGTAAGCCGTGCAGAAAGCCAGGAATGACGGAATCTGTGGTAAGGACCTTGCTATCTGAAATGTCATTTGAACCTCCTTATAGTGACACATTAACTTCAGTGCTGTTGACCACGGCACGAACCTGTTTCCTTCACTTCCTGTTATCTCTCTCCCTACTTTATAGTGAGACTCACAAAGTATTTGAGAGGAGGGACCATTGTGGTGCAAAGGTAATTGTCAAACAAGAAAGGCAACTAGCTCACTGGTCACAGGTCGATAAGGACAACCGGGAAATGAGCTTCTTAGACCTCCGTTGGACTGGTCAACTTCCCTAAGGGTCAAAGGGTTATAGGGCAACTTCAGTACAAAGAAAAGTCACTTCTGGACTTAACACAAAGAAAGAATTCTTGACTAGATTGTAAACACTGCAGACATGCCATTGTCACCTGGGGTCTGATGGCTGCACAGATCTGCTGCCATTTCTGTGACAGAATTGACTTTGTGAACCAGGCCATTTTATAGGAATAGTTTGGGGCTGTGAGGAAGCGAATCTTCCGGAGAACTTCTGTAAACTGTATCCTCTCTTTAAATGCTGAGGCAAAACAGGCATTCACACAAAGAATTTGTATGCAAGAGACCAAAGGCATAATTCATACAAGAAAGGATCAATTGGTCTTTGTCAGAGTTCAGAATACGTCACAGACCACAGAAATGGCTTGGTGGTAAAGAACACGTACTGCTCTTGCAATGGACCTGAGTTCACTTCCCAGGACCAATGTTGGGAGAATCACAATAACCTATGACCCCAGGTCCAGAATCTGAAGATCTCTGTGGGCACGTACACTTATATATTGCATATACTCCACACATACATGAATACTATATGATAAAAAATACAAATAATTTTAAAAGATATTTTAAAAGTACAGGAACATTTTGCTTCAATAGAGACTCACTAAAATGATGTAAAGGAAAGGGATGGTTTAGGAAATACATGTGCAAATCATGTGCTGGACAGTCTTACGTCTACAATATATAAAGAACTCTCAAAGTTCAACAGTGAGAGAGCAAGCACTGAATGGAAAACCATGAACATGTGCTCACAACATGTGAACATGTGAACAACATGTCTATCTTTTCTGTTATATATGCTTGTGCACCACCATCCTGGAGCTGGGGACATGATCTATCATTCTGAGCTGTGTGTTCCACACAGATGTTGGTCATAAAGTCCAACCACCACAGTCAACTATTACTTATATTGAGGCTAGGATAAATGACACTGAGATCTCTCGAACTGTTTCTAACAGAGTAACACTCTTAGACCATTTCTTAAAAGACAGAGGCAATCCTCTTCAAAGCCCATAACTAGTTATGTGGAAAGGGAGCCACTTCCTCCTCATAGCCTAGAGTCACTTACTCATAAAAGAGGAGAAGCGATGCAAGTTGGATTTTGATTTCCAAGATACCAAAAGAAAACAGTGAAATTATGATCCATTTTTTTTTCTTTTTTGAAGTTTATTGTCTCTAGTGCTCTGTGGTTTGAAAAGAGGTAGATTAACTGTGCGGCTGACCTCAGAGAAAAGTATATAAGCCAGGATTTTGGATCTAGGATCAAGAACTGTAACCATAAATCAGACATAATGGCACGCACTTAAAAATACCAGCATTTGGGAAACTGAGACAGGAGGATTGGGAGCCCAAGACTGAACTGGGCTGCAAAGTGAGTTCCAAACCAGTTTCAACATCTCTTCACCTTAAAAACAAAAATACAAAAACAAACAAAACAAAAACTGGCTGCTGGATGTCACTTGTCTAGACCCTCTGTGACTCTGCATCATCTGAATGAAGTTGTTACAGTAGTCAGAGTTGAATTTAGGGATCGCAAATTAGTTTTAAAACAGAAAATTTACAGTGTATGGGGATCAGTTATTCAGACGGTTGAAGCTATGGGAAAACTTGACAGAACTGTTCATTAGGCAGCCCTGAAATCAGCAATGCTGGAATCTTTTACCATAGGAACTGGAGGAACAGGGGGAAAAGAGGGTTTCATTGATGCTTAAGTATTGGGATCAATTGATGCAAAACAGAACCCTTGCAGGATACAGAGAAAAATCTTGACCCACAAAAATATTCAGATAGGGACAAAGATGAAGGTTGTGGTTGAAAAGAGGGCAAAGAGAGAGGCGGAGCACTCTGGTTTGCTTCTGTAGTTTTCTATCTTTTACCTTCCAGGATCTCAATAATGCCTCCCATTAGCTAAACCCACTCTAAAACCAACTTAAAAAACCCACTCAGAAGCCAACTTCAGTGGATTACTAGAAAATTCAACCAAAATGAGATCAACTTCCTCCTTCTAAGATGAGAAGCAGATCAAGGGGACTGTAAAAAGAAGGGGTCTGTGGGAAACAGGCCTTTGACCATCTGGGTCAACATGACACTGACCACAAATCAGTCTCATGCCTTGAGTTGGAACTGTTGGGCCTAGTGCTTAGACTCTTCGTCTCTCTAACAGAGCACTTTTAATCAGATTGTAAAGCCCTCTGTCTGCTATGTGCAGCAGTTTCAATGACGGCCATGGGAGCCTGGTGTGGGGAGCTTTGTAACAGCGTGTTCAAATTCCAACTTTGAACTACTTCAAGGAAATGTCCCTCTGTGCTGTCTGCAATCCTGCATTCCCCTATGTAAGACATTCTATTCTCACATTACCCGAGTGTGTTCCAAGTCCCTCTCTGTTTATTCCTCCCCAATGTCACTCACTTTTACTACCCGACTTGTCACCCAGTGGCATCCACCATTGGTTACTTGTCGTAGGGCGCCTGACCCTTTTCTCAGTATAGGAAGCAAATTCTAAGAGCTGTTGGCTCTGTCTTAGAAAGCTGCCCTCTTTACCTAATGACCGCCGATGCCTCTCCTGGCCCTGTCTTTGGAAGATGAGAACCATTCTTGTGCAATTCCTCAGCCCTTCTCCATGTTCTGCTTCCTTCCATAGTTGTATTGGCCAGTGTTCTCTAGAGCAGCAGAGTTGATGGAATGAGTATTTATTAAAAGGGAACGATTAGGTGGAGTTATACAATGCAGTCTGGGTAGCCTAACAATTACTGTCTTACCATGGAAAGAATAAGAACCCATGAATGCTCAGAGCACGAGGCTGCATGACTCCAGCAGCCCCAACATGACTCTGAAGGTCTAGGGGATCTCTGGAGAGCCACTGGTCATCTGTCCCTGTTGGAAGGCTGCAGAAGCTGGGATCTGATGTCAGCAAATGACAGCAGCGGTGGCAACAGGAGCAACAGAACAGATGAATTTGCCAGTAGGACATGAAGGCAAGCAGATGAAAACGGAGCTTTCCTGTTGGGTCTCCTTCCATTTGGGCTGCCCAGACATTTAGGGAAGGTCTTCTCTGCCAACTGACCTAATCTAGGAAATCAATGACAAATGTGTCTAGAGGCTTGTCTCTTAGCTGATAACAGACCCAGCCAAGTTGACACAAAGATTAATCATTAGTAACTTCCGGTGGGAATCCTGGGGCTGCATGGCCCGGTAAACATGCAACAAACGGCAGGAGAGGTGCTCCCTGGGTGTATCAGCCCGTGTCCAGGCAGGCCATGCTGCAGGCCTCGGTAGAAGGAATCGGATGTAGGGAAGGAACCAGCGGGGAAAGGGTTAAAAGAACTGCAAAAACACCCAAAGACCAGAAGGGGAGCAGTTTAAGAATCCCATGACTTCTAACAGGACATGCAGGGTGGAGTGAAGATTGGGCGTTATCAGAACCCAGGAATCAGAACCACCCACGGGGCACAATTGATAACAACAGCAGAGGTTTCCTGTTGGGAGTAAATAAGAAACAAAGAAGACCCAGCTACTTCCAGGGCCCCTGCCCACCCTGGCTTCCTCTCCCATCTCCTTATTGTCTCAGTCCTTTTCATTGACTAAGTTCCCATAAGCAAGTCCAGGAGATTGAGTTTGCAGAGGAAGAATTTAAGAGCAAACAAGTCACCCAGCATGGGTTGTGCCATCAGCAGTTCCGAAGGCCTTACGTGTTCCCCTGTTCCCTGCAAAAAATAAAAAATAAAAAGTCCTTACTATTCCTCAAGGATTCCATGAGCCTGGTTCTCGGGTGTAGATCTAATTTTTTATTCAATGTTAAGGGACAACTTAATAGTAAGTTGCAGACTTTCTCCTCCAACCCCTACCTCAGACGTACCATTTCTACCCAATTATAATTCTGTATTTATGGTCACAGTGTGTGAGAGCAAACCGGCAGAAATGCCGACAGAGCATGGACGCGACTTGACAGCGAAGCCTGTGTAACTTCTTGGCATTGTCTTCAGGTTTTGTCATCCATGGGTCCCCTGAGGTCCTCTTCCACTCTTCCTATGTAGATTCATTCTTTTCCTTGATTTACCTTCATTGTTTTCCTTGATTTACCTGCCGTCGATGCTTCCTTGCCAGTTCTGACCCACATCTACAGATCAGATATGGCCACAGAGGTGATTTATGCTTACTACGAGGACTTACTGTTTATGAATTATTAGTGTCCTCCATAGATTCATGATTTATCCCTCTCTGTATCTCCTATTCTGAGTGTGTGGCCTTTTCTTCCATCAACGTGGCATAACTTTCCTGGGCTGATTCTGTTTGCTGTTCAGGAGCTGTCATTTGATTGTGCTTATTTTCTTCTGTCTAGTCTCATCAATGTTCTCTTCTTATTGAACCGTGGGGTTCTCTGTCAGTGCCCCTCCCTCCCGCAGTACAGAACACTGTAACTAGTTGCTTATCAAACAACTCAGGACTTGATCGACGACTTGAGAGGGAGGAGTTAGTGCCAACAGAAAGGCTCTCTGACCCCTCTGCCGTTATCTAGCCCTGATCACCCACTTTCTGCTTTAGCAGAGGAAGGAGCGCAGCCTTGTGTTCTGGGCTGGCAAACTCTTCCTAAGGGAATCACTAAGTTCATTTACTCACTTCCATTTCTAGCACTGTGTCTGGCCCATTCTACAAGACACTCCTGCGGCTTTCTGTCATCACACTGTAAGTTAACTTCCAATCCGACAGTCCTAAACCAGCCCCTTAGAACAACGTTGTCTCTGCCTAACACTGTATGTGTGGAAGCCACCTTCTAGGGACAAGCAGCAGCAGTGCCCTTGTTCTCTTTGCTCCGTGTTATTTCAAGGCTTCTGCTTGTTTGAATGGATTTCTATTCCTCACAATTAAGCAAGCCATGACTAAGGGAGATAACGAAGCATGAAACTGCCCTTCCCAGAGAAACCACAAGTATGGAATGAAGAGTCCCTGCAGAGGCCTTTCCTGTCCTGCCTTCGTCCTGCAGGGACATTCTTTTCACAGTCAGTGAACTCCTGAGCAAGGCTGCGTCCTGTTGAGTGGCTTCACAGTGTCGTGAGGCAAACTGCCTCAGATCCTGGAGCCAGGATGAAGGATGACAGTTCTTATCCTTTCCTGTTCTTTTGTCCAACCTTCGGAACTGTCTCATGACCCTGAGACTGTTCAGATCTGAAAACCTTACACTCCAATCTTCGATTAGCCTGACGCCATATGACAGCAACCCTTTGCATGCCGCAGTGTGGAATGGTAAGTTTGCTGTTTTTTTTTTCTGACATTCTCCAAGGAGACACACAGCCTAGAACCATCTTACTTCATTCTGTTTAACATACTATCCCCAAGCATCCACTGCACCACTGCCCATGTTCCTATGCATCCAACTACTGTGGAGAACTAAAGTCGTCTGGCCTCCTTTAATAACTAGTTGAAATAATTAAGTTGGGACCTGCTGAGGCTACCGTGATGTCATTGAGCACCTGCTTTTAGACAGATGATTCTGCTTGGTCAGAATAAAAACGTGTAGGTAGGACGCACTTTCCTTATGCGCTGCTAGCTTGCTTCCCCTGGCTAACAGCATTGGAAAGCGCAAAAGCAGCTCAGGAAAGCGAGTTTTACACCAAACAAACCCAGAACCAGGCATGGCGGTACACGCTTGTGACCACAGAGCACATAAGGCTAAAGCAAGGGAATTCCATTGAACTTGAGACCAACCTGGGCTGCCTACTGAGTTCCAGACTAGCCTGGGCTATCGTGTGAGATCCTGTTTCAAACAAACAAACAAAGCTAAGAAAGGTATTCTTCAGAATAAATGGAGGAGGTAGACTGCCATTCACAACGCAGTGAAATCAACGATTAGGGCTGCTGCTTTATCTATGTATTAGACCATCGTCTTACACGTTTTTATGATTTCTCTCTCTCTTCCCCACCACACCCTTCCTTCGTTCTTTTGCAAAAATCTCCTCTGACTTTCTGTCACCGCCCCCCCTTGCAGGATGTTCATTATCTGAGCGACTCTGGCCTGCCAATGTGGGAAATGAACATTGAGTTATTGGCCCATCCGACCTATGGACCAAGCACAGTGGATGCAATTCAATTTTTTTTTCAAGCATCAGGTATGAATCAGCAAGATGAGCTCAGGCAGACCTCTCTGCTTCTCTTAAGGGAACATTAGAAGGAAATCGTGAATGGTCATTTGTCTGCTAAGGGAGGAAAGAGTTTAGGACAAGAAAAAAGGGGATGGAAGAGAGCAATGGGTGGGGCAGGTATGGTCAGAATCCATTGTGTACTGTGAAAATGTTATGAAACTCAGTACTTTGTACAATTTATATGTGCAAGTAAAGAGAAATAATACTAATAAAAAATGTTCTATCCATCAGACACCTAGGTCCTTGTTTTAGGGACTGTCACAGCTCTAGACAGAAATCTAGAAAGGGAACTACAGTCAAGATTTTATGACCCCAAATAGTAAGCAATTATTGTGGTTAAAATAAATGCCAACTCTGTTGCCGGCCCCATTTTCATTAGTTTAAAGGCACTGGCCTGCTGTCCTCCCAGAACAACAGCCAGTCACCACTCAAGTCATCTCCTCAAGAAAATTAGGACGAAACAAAGTTACTCAGAGGTCAATGACAAGGGAAATTTACCAACTAACCCTTCTGGGGCTGGCCTTTGTGTTTTCAGAACCATTTTCCCTTCTTTTCTGCTTTTGCCTTTCTTTTTCAGGTCTCCTCTTGCTGCTGCTGCCTGTTTGCCCATGTTCAGACGGGCACATGGATCTTATAATGCTCAAGTATACATATGGTAGTCTCTTATGACGCTGAAGAAGAGGAAGAGATAGTTATGGAACTGCTATGAACATGTACTTGACATGGAAAAGCTAAATCATCAACGACTGTAAATTTTAAAAAGTCAAAAATGCAGCATTCATATAATCTCACCTGACATGCTTTTGTTTCTATTTTTAAACACTTTGTTTATTTCCCCCTGCATATCTGTTGTCTTTGCTCTGGTTACCTTTTCATTTGGCAACTGAGGCTAGTATGGTCAATCAAAATCTTTTTTTTATTATTAATGAAATGTACAAAATGCATCCCTCATATGGATCTACATACTCTCTTTGAACTGCAGTGAATATATGCCCTATGAACAAGGAATCTTTATGTATTCTGCTTTATTCCTTTCCTGTTAACAAAAAAGAAAGAAAGAAAGAAAGAAAGAAAGAAAGAAAGAAAGAAAGAGAAGAAAACTCGCATATGGAGCTTCTAAACTTTACAGCTGGGAAGGAATGTCTTTGATAACACGGCTATGCTTTGATAATTTATCTGCACTCATTCCCAGCTCTACAGACTAGCTTCTAGATTCCTCCATGGAAGCCTTCTTTGTCTCCACTCCTCGTGCAGCCTTCAAATCGGGAGCCATAAGACTCGTTCACATCCTGACTTCCACCATTCCTGGGTGTCACCCTAGAGACACTGACTGTCACAGTGGTGTGTGCCAGTCGTCCCTATGCTGGGTAGGAGACGGTTATGCACAGCACCCAGTGGCAGAGGCATTTTCAGGCTTGGGGTGGAATGACACAAGATGTCCTTAGGTCCAGATGCTGCTAGGGAGATAAATCTGACCACACAGAGAGTTGGGCTGGGTCTGGCCTTTGCAGATAAGGGACGTGAGACCGGTGGCCGCTGGAGGTGGAGTTTTGCGTGCCTGGTTCTTTCAGCCCATGGATGAGTGTGAGGGATGGCACCCAGTGTTTAAAAGTTAGCTGCCCAATTCAAATGACTCGTAAGAAGGCTTTCCTATGCATTCACTCCTTAATATCTCCCCTCCTCTCTACCTACCTTCCCCCACTCAATTGTTGTGATAAGAAATAGAAATAAAACCTTGAATCCTAGTTTTATGGATACAGCTTAGTGGTACAGTGCTTGCCGAGCATGCAATAAGCCATGGGTTCAAGTTCCAGGATTATAATAATCAAGTAAACAAACAGGAAATGAAAATCATGAAGAACTTTCTTTGGGCTTGTGAGATGAGATAGTTCAGCAAAAGTCACTGTCTCCCAAAGCTGACCACCTGAGTTGGATCCCAGAATCCCATAAGATGGAAAGTAAGAACAGGTACAGATTTCTACAAGTTTTCCCCTGATCACCAACACACACACAGGTATGAATTTAAAACAACAACAACAAAAAATGTGGTTCCTAAGTTTGCTCTGTTCTGTCCTGCGTAGCTGTGTGCCCTAAGTAAGTGATCCCCAATGTCTTTGACTTCCGCCTCCAAAGAGCAAGCATGGCAAGCAAACTTGAGTTTCTGGGCCCTAACATCTGGTTTCTCTAAGTCTCGAAATTATGCTAACTTTATGTATCATGTTGAAATCGACGGAGCTTCATTTTAACCACTAAGTCATTTCCACTGAAACTTAATAAACAAATTAATCCATCAAGTTTGTAGAGTAAGCCTGGCCGACAGAAGGCTTAGTGTGCATAACTTAGGAAGTTTCCCAACCACTAACATCTCTGGGAAAATGTAGAGATTATTTTGGCTGTTTCAGGAACAATGAAAAACTCTTCCAGCAAAGCCTATTTCATGACATTGGGCAAAAGGGCCACAAGACTGAACAAATTATTCAACTGTATCCCAGTGAGGGCCTTTGGATGAATAGCTACATCTTCCTTATTTAAGAAAAGGAACTCAAGACCAGAAGTTGGAAGGAGCTGTCAGAGTCATCTAGCAACATATCAAGCCACAGTCACTACCTCTAGCTCTCTGCGCCCAGAGGAGAGCAATCAAACTATTTCCTGGCATTATCCAGCCCCTAGATGGCAGAGATAGAGGGGTGATTCCATTGCCTGAAGATAAAGGGACCCTGCTGTACTGACCCCACTAACACAAGACTCTTCTAATCTGCCAAGTGTAGCTGGAAAGAAGGTCTCTAGAAACACCTCCTTGCTGTTAGATTTTTGTAATATCAGAGAGAATGGAAGGACTGTTTGTATGAAGAACTAGGAAAAAAAACTTGAGTTTTTTTTTCAGATAATCACTTTATCTTTAAATTTTATTTTTATCTGGTGATATTTAAAAGGTTATTTGAGTTAAAAAATCTTAATAAGACTGCTTTCCTGATATCAAAGATAAAGGAAAGGGTAAATATTCCCTTTTAACTGGTGTTGCCTTTGTTTAGGCCGAAGGTATAGCGATGCTCCACCAGGTGGCGCTCTGGTGAAGACATGGTTCTCTAAGGTTCTCCACCCCCTTGTTTCTATGCTTGGGAATACTTTTTAATAGATCCGGTCATTATTCCTAGGCTACACAGTCAAAAGAAAACGACTGATCATCTTAGGGAAAAAAGAAGATGACTTGTAGGCAGAAAGATGAGACTCGGCAGTCCTTGTATGAAGAGCAATGGCCCCAGAAAGTGTCAGGTCCATTCCTAAACATCCAAGGGTCAGAGAGCAGGGGTCTTGGATATGAGTCCCCTGGGACTACAGTGAGGAATTTAGAGCCTTTGCATTGTTTTAGAGAACCTCATGCTTCTCTGGACCATCTATAGCCTAAGCCTGTGTTAGTCAAGCGAGGTTCCTTAATGGGCAACCAGGTAATTGTGATCCAGTCTCCTGACGCTGTATGAAAACCGGCGTGTACCTCCAGGAGGTCTCTTTCGATAAATTGGAAACAGGCAGCAGCGAGTCTTCAAGTATTAACATTTGAATTAGGTAATTTCTGGGCTTTCTCCGAGTTTCAATAACCTGTAATGCTGGAATCAGTCTTGTGGGTATCCGAGTCCAGAGCTGCCAAGGGAGTTGGATTGCGTCTCTGGCTATGTCCTGCCTTCACAATCTTCACGCGTTCCTAATGGTTTTGTTGCAGCAGTCACTGAAGTCCAGCAACACCCTGCCTCGATTAGGTGGCACGGCATGTGACTGGGTTCATTAGGCAGCCGTGGCCGAGACAGGCTAGAGAAACAGTGAGAGCAACTTGCCAAATCCCACGGGAGCTCAGCGGTGGAAGCAGGTGCTAATTATCGTTCGGATGAACAGGATATGCATTTTTTGGGAGTGGGTAAGAATTTCTGGTTAGACAAGCTCCAAATTCTTTGGCCTACTTTGAAGGCACTGCCTGTGCCATCAGGGAGGATTCAGATTGGTTCCCTGATGAGTACCTGCTGGGCCAAAAACAAAGCTCAGCAAGGAGGTGGGGATCTTCTCTTCGGAGCCATTGTCATGCAGATAAAGGTTCCTTTCCAAAGTAGGCCACCGGGGAGTGTCAGAAGTGGTTCAAGAAGAAGAAATCTCTCTTAAAGGCCTTTTAGAAGACTAGGTTCCGTGGCTGGGTGATGTAATTCGATAGATTACTGGCAGGAAAGGAGATTTTAAACTGTCCTAGATAGTGTTTAGGAGGGGAGGTGCTTAGAGAAGGGCGGAGATTCTGGCTGGGAACATAGCCAATGGGAAAACCCCGTTATTAAACCGAGCCCAGTTCACGCTTTCATCAGCAGGAGGATTTAAACGTGTCGTGAAGCTAGAAGTAGAGATCAGATAAGCACCTGGGAGCTGGAGGCAAGGCTGTCCTTCCAAAGTGTCCAAGTTGAGGTGCTGTTCAGGATGGGGTTACTATGCGGGGAGGAGCTTTCTTAGACTTGGAAGATCTGGCCTAGTTAGTTTTTATAACGATTTGACCTATTACCTAAACCAATGCTTCTCAGCCCTGGCTACATGTTAAAATCACCTTGAAAAACTTACTAATGTCTTAGCCCCACCCAAATCAATAAATCCGCGTCTCTGAGGTAAGGCTTAGACCTTGCTGCTCAGGAGAATTTCTGTCATGGTGACTTCATCGTGGTGAAGAACCACTACTCTCGAACAATTATCTCTAAATACGGGGCCCACATGCTAATAATCTCCTCCCAAACTCACAGCATCTGTTGGGCAATTACAACATTCTTGGGTGCTTCTTTTTTTAGGACATGTCTAACTTTAAGCTTTCAGTTAGGGAGATGAAGGAAATATTTAAGACTCACACAGGGTAATTTCATTCTTCTGGGATTCAGAGACCTAGAAATAAAGTATGCATATGTCCTTTGTGTTAGAGATGTTTTCATACTCATCACAATCAGCCCCACTCACTGCCCTCTTGAATCCCTGAAGATAGAAATGTGGCTCTCCAGAGCCTTACAAATACTGTCACTGCAAGCTATCGCTTACTGAATGAATAAATTAATGACTAAAACTAATCTAGTGTGGTTGCAAGAAACTGATAGAAGATTTGGGGCTTTTTCCTCCCTGTGTTGGGGCTGAAGAGTTAAATCAATAATTAAGGGCATTTATTGTTTTCCTGCACAGCACCTGAGTTGGACACCCAACCTCCGCAGGGTGGCCCGCCAGTAACTCCAGTCTGAGGGTATCAGATTTCCTCTTCCGACTTCTATGGCCACTGAGCATACAAGTGATGTGCATGGTGTGCACGGGCACCCAACCAACTACCCACCCACCCCACCCCACCCCCCCACACACAAGCAAAGCACTCCTACAGACAAAATTATAAAAGAAAGATATCTTTTAAAAAGTTATTTGGCTGTGTCAAAATGATTAAGTAATCACCCCCACTGTCTTTGATGCTTTATGTCATTAAACAAAAATCCTCATAATATTTGTTATTTAACATTATTATTTATTATAACACGGTGAAAAGAGGTGAGTAATGAATGGTAATAGATTTTAGTTATGTACACCTTCCACACAAGGTAGGAGAAAACTCCCTGCACACCATCCTCTGACCTCTGTGTGTGCTATGGCTCACATGTGTTTCATGTTTTTCACACATAAACACACGTACACATACAAAGAGGAAACAGAGAGGAAGAGAGAAAGAGAGAGAGAGAGAGAGAGAGAGAGAGAGAGAGAGAGAGAACATGAGATCCTAAGTCAAGACAGACCTCTAACTATTCTTCCCAATTGAAGAGTTGTGGGCCTCTTTTTGGATAGTCTACTAAGAGAGCTAAGTGAAGCAATTTTGAGACTTTTGTGCATGAATCTGGGTGCCCTGGGACACATGGAGAGATCATTATTAAAAGGGAATAACTTCTAAAATGATATTGAGAAAGAAAACTAAGACAAGCATTGTCATGAAAGTGTGAGCTCCAAGGCAGAGAATGCTTTGGGTATGAGAGGAAGATGGATCGGGGGCAAGCAGAGGGCAAGTGAATGAAGTAGGTTCAGTGATTCAGGCAGTAACAGAGGAGGTCTACAATGAGGTGGCTTGTGGAGACGGTAAAGACAGACAGATGAGATGAGAAGGACCCAGGACTCAGGCCCGATACTGGTGAAAGATGAAGGATGTTCTGAGAATAAAGGAAAGAAGACTGAAATCCCCCAGCTAGGGACTGAGAAAGTCGGGCCAAGGGGGGCTGGGAGTTGAGTGGGTAGAATAAAGGTAGGGAGTGAGTGCTCAGTAGTGTCCAGTGACATTGGATATTGTAGAAAAGACAACAGGGACACAATGGTGACAGGATGCAGGTCTTGGGTGAGAGAGATGCAAAGTGATTCTAATCGCTTGACACACAAATTAAAAATAAATACTCGACAAATAAAGGAGGGAGCATGGCAGCTAGAGGGAAACCTAGGACCAAAATAGGACTTTTATTTCTCCGTATTACAGTTTTTGGTTAGCATACAGAATAACACATCTCTGAGACATTTACATCCATGGCAATCATCCTCCAAGCTCTCTTCCTCTTTTCCTTCCCTAAATAGTGTCTCTTCGGCTTGAATTCCATATCTGTTTTCTTTCTTTAAATCTATATTCTGCATAGGAGATAGATAAGCACACAGTATTTGTCTTCCTGAGTCTGGCTTATTTCATTTAACACAATAACCTCCAGTTCCATTGATTTTCCTGAAAATGATACAATTTCATTCTTCATTATGACTGGGGGAAAAATACTAAAATACTCTATTGTGGATCTATGTTGCACAAAGCACGGCTTTTAAAATGGAAGAGATAAGGAGAGCTGGTTTGGCCCCTTACCTGGTCAGAGAGAGTGCTGACTCTGCTGGTATGGATTTGAGAAAGCTGAAAGGGTTACCAGCTTCACTACCTCCCAGGCCCACTCCAATATCTTCCCCATCTAGTGGCTGCTGCCCTTTAAGGGGCTGGGCCTGTAACTGCATAACTGCAAGGTATCTGAGAGTTTCTACAAGAGTTCAACAGAGGCCTTGAACTAGCCCCACTCGCAAGCAAAGCTGTTTTGGTTGGCTGTGCAAAAGGGTTGACTGTGTGACACATGGCAGCTTCCAGTGCCATTACGATGACCGGATATGTGATGGGCATTTGGAAAAGACAGGAGTGCACAGAATGCTACGGGTGATAGAGGAGCCAGTTGAACCGTCGCCCAGAGGGGTCAACAAGATGGATTTTTGTTTATTTGTTAGTTTTTTCTTTTTTCTTTCTTTTCTAATTTTTATTTTAATTTATCTTTTATTATCTTTTGGGGGGCCTACAAGGGTGGAGAGTGGATACAGAAGAACTGGGAAATAGTGTGATTGTGGTACATGATATAAAATACCCAAAGATTCAATAAAAAATATGTTATTAAAAAATGACTTAAAGAGCCCTTGGCATTACATTAAATAGCTAAATTTATCTATAACTTGGAGCTAAGAAATAAGTTTTATTGTTTTCACTGAATCCCATATGTATCTTTTTCTAAATTTTTCATATTGATGAAGTATATCCTGTATATTCTACTGAATGTGGGTGAAATGATTCTGCTTAGAGATAAGATTCCAAGTACAAAATAGTCCTATGAGGCATTTTTTTGTTTGTTTATTTAGTTGGTTGGTTTCTTTTATGGGGCAGAATCCTCTAATGTAGCAACGGCTGGTCTTCAATTCATGATCTTCAACTTACCCCATGCTGGGATTATACACATATATGACCATGCCCTGCTTGTTCCCCTGGACATTTTAGAACACTACATTACTGTCATACAATATTTGGAAATCTGCTTTCTATTCCTTTAGAAATAAACAAAACACCACTTTTGGAAAAAATGAAATAAAATAGAGGAGAATTTTTATTTGCTTAGGTAGAGAGTAAACATGGGGGGGGGTGTTAAGTGATGAGTTTCACCATTCCCTGTGGTTCTTGACTGCAAGCACATTTGTTACTGTCTCTGTGAACCCCTCTCCCTGAAGCATTCTGACCAGACTGGCAACTTCAGGTATTGTCTAAGCAAATTTGGCCTGTCGTTGCTATTTGGCAGGTTTCAATAGCTCGGTTATTTTATCACTTGGCTAAGAAAGTCTTAATCTGACCTCCAAAGATTTCCTGGAGGTCCTAGATAAAAGTAAACCTTCATTTCTTCCCTTCGAGACCCTGTGATTTCTGGGTTACGCTGTTGACAATATTGCTCTCAGGAGCCATGCACTGCCTTCCTATTGTGTGGGGGAAGTCCACAGCACACAGACCGTGAAACCCTTCACCATACACATCACGGGCAGCTTTGTCTTTATAAACTAATACTTGTTCATTTTGTCTACCACTCATCCTGTTTCAGGCTGACCAATGAATCACAAAATCTGGTAGGCCATAAATGTCTTCTTTGAGATGATAAATGTTGGGGCCAGAGAGATGACTCAGTGGTTAACTCAGATAAACTCATGCCAAGGACCTGAGTCCAGTTCCCAGCACCTCAGGCAGCTCACAATCCCCTGTAACTCCTGCTTCAGGGGAACCTGATGCTCTTTTGGCCTCCACAGGCAACTGCACTCATGAGCGCGACCCATCCCCCATACATTGCACATAATGAAAAATGAAACAAACCCTTGCAAAAAAGAGATAATTATGGTATCATCAGGAGATAAAAGACCAGATTTCAAAAGTCTACATTTTGACATCTGACTCTGAAAGCACCTTACTTACTATCTTCACAAAGGAGATCAAGAATCTGTAGTTTTAAAAACAAAAAAAATTGTTTACTGAAAGTGGCCTTTGCCCTTTGCCCACAGGAAACATATCACTCATTTTCCTGTCATGATTTCATGTGAAATGTCCTGCACGGGCTGATGTGTTTGAACTCTTGGTCCCCAGCTGGTGGTATTGTTTGGGAAGGATGTGAAACCTCTGGGAAGTGGGACTTAGCTTCAGGGAATAGATCACTGGATGGTGGTCCAGACCCTGACCCAGCCCACCCTTTTCTCTGCTTCCTGCTTGGTTCCAGGTAACAAGCAGCCGCCACAGTCTCAGAGCCATCAGCTACCATATTACCCCCGCATGAATTATATTCCCTCAGTGAGCCAAGATACATAGCTCTTCCTTTAGGTTTCTTTTTTTTTCCCCTCAGGTATTTGGTCACAGGAATGATAAAAAAAAATTAACAGACTTTCTTTCCATCTTTCCTGTTCTTTCAAACATTGGCATGTCCTTTGACCATTGTTAAGTCTTCAGAATTAAAGCAGCTATTCCAAATTTCCCAGAGGAGTACCGTCATGTCTAATGTTTGCACAAGTGAATTGGGGTTTGCCTAAATAGTCTTGGGGGCCCATCACATTATAGCCAGAGAATTATGTGAAAGGTTACTGCAAAGAGAGGGTGTGTGGCTATGGTTAAGGAGCCTGTTAGGATGGAGGACGAGAAATAATCTGGGAGGGGAAGAGTTTAGTATATACCTCTTAGAAATAGCAAACATTGTAACTAGGAGAAAGGCTATTGAAAGGAGGTAGTCCAGTGGTTCATGATGTGGCCAGGGGAAATAGGTCTAAATAATACTGTTTATGAGGGTTCGTTCCCTATGAGACAGCTACAAGCTAAGCCAGCAATCTCTTATAATATCAGAACATCTAGCAGGTCACCTAGGGAGCGATCTTCCACACCTTGTACAAATTTCAGGTAATCAAAAGTGATGGACACAATCAGTATATAAAGATGTCTCATTCTGAAGGAAACTTGGGATGGCACAGCTCTTGGCAATGCCAAAGTGATTTTGAGCTAGTGAGCAGTTTTGCAGATATAATTAATGGTCTCGGGGTGGGGGGGACAATAGAATGACTTAGTTTCCAAATCTGGCAAAACTTTTAGAGAGGTCTTCATGGTTCTATCCTTCCAAATCTAAGACAGAATTCTTCTTTCATCTCGAAGTCCATGGTCCAGGCAGACCTCTGGTCAAATGCCTGCCAAGAAAATCGAAACAATATATTTCAGCAGCCTGCACCTTAGTAATGAGTTTTTAAATATTACTGGAAGTGGGTTTAATCAAGATAGAGAAAATAAAAGATACCATGTCTGTCTCTAGCACAGATACTTAAAGCCAATATTCTAGTCATGAAGAAGATCTGGCCTACAGGCCTATAACTTATCCATATCAGTGGATTTCAGTATAATGCGTAGGCATGCTGTATCAATTTACTAATCCTGGACTCTTTTGGTCCCCAAACATGTTTGTCTATTCAGTAATACTCACTGGGTATTCTTGTTGATTTGGTCCTTGAAGCAGCTTTTTTTATTCATAGAGAAGCATTAACTAAGGCCTGGAAGACTTTTTTTCTGGATGAAATAGTCATTCTGCCTCAATAACAACAGCAATAAGCTGATGGGCAGCAGCCATAAGTAAACAGCATCATCTCAATATTCAAGGCCATCCATCACGCTGGCAGGGTTCTTATCGGACACTGGATGTACTTATTAACAGAGATTTTTATTTTATTACCAGTGGAATTAGGTCCTCTATGAACCAAGGTAAGTTCTATGCTCTCACGGAACAATGGTGCTTATATTTTAATGAATCTTTCCAAAATAATTAGTGAAGAAGTGCCAACTAAGGTCTTTCTGGCAGACATTGCATGATTATCCAGTGGCCACTTCCCTGCTCTTCTAACTCCTGTAGAGCCTTATTGCAATCCCTTATTATATATATAAAAAAAAGCATCAGGACCAAAATTACTATGCCTTTCTCGCAGGCAGGTCGAGGGCACATGGTCATACGCTGGTTTCTGGGAGGTAAGGGGAAGGCTGCAGAGAAGGTCCCTAAGGAAAGACTTTCTTCTCCAGTGTCAGATTAGCGCTTGAGATGAAATCCCCACCCCCACCAGCTTTAAGCTCAGCTCTAAGGGTATGTGTGCTTATGATTGTGGCAGCCATGCGTGTGACCCTGAGGGGAAACCAGGAAGCGATAAAGAAGATGCCCCACCAGTCGTGGCACCAGTGCTCCTGGGTATCTTGGCAAGCAGAGATTGGTGTTCCGTCCTTTACGAAGATTTCCTAAGAGTACTTCGCTATTTCCCTAAATCAATTATTCACTAAGACAGGTTGCGAGGTGCTGGAGTTCTCGCCGTGAGTGTAGTAGACATCACTGCTGCCCTGTGGGAAGTCCGGTGCGGGGAAAGACAGAAAGTAATTAGAGGCTATCAGCCATTTATCTTGACTTTGTGGGAAGTCCGTGGCCACAGAGGCTTCCTTGTGAACGTGAAGCTCGAGCAGCTCTCTGGAAAAGGACTGATGGGAAGGAGGCAGGTGAGGAGGGCTTTGCCCACTGTGCGTCTGTGAATGGATTAATAAAAACAAATGATGCCCTAAGAGTATGGAGTCAAAGGACAGAATCACAGAAGGAATGATGGCCGCCCTTAGCCGACTGCACAGCCGTGGTCTCAGAAACTCTGGTGAGGCCAGCTGTATCAGAGGGAGGCTGCCGTGGCCCCAAGCTCATCCTCCCGCCCCTGGCTCTCCACGGTCCTCAGGATCAGACTTATAAAGAGAAAGAAAGCATCACCGCGCTTGTGGTAGCTCCGTCACAGACAGCAGTTTTCATTTGCTTGCCACGCTCCTTGTTATAAATGATCTAATGATTGATCCCTTTCGGCTGAGAATTTTCATAATTGGTTTCAGCCTCCGGGTACTTTTTGTTTGTTTTTTAAACATTCAGCCATTTTGATTTATGTTAACGTGAACATACCCACATTTTACGTTCTCTGTTGCATCCGATCTACAGATGATTATTTACAATGAAGAAGTCTCCAAAATAGCTGAAGCTTTCCACTTATTTAGATTTCACCGGAGTGCCCAGGGTAGCGTGAAAACATCTCTGAGTTAAGGTAATTTTGCAAAAGCTGCTTACGGTCCAGCAGTGATTCCTGTGCTTTTGGAATTTTGTAAACTTTGTCCACAACTATGCAGGCATTGCACTGGGCCCTGGATTCCCCTATCCCTGCATTGTTGGGAAGGGCCAGAGCCACGGGCTCCAGATGGAAGATCTTCACCTTTTCTTCTGCCTTGTTAGGCAAGCCTCCCGGTCTTCCTTAGAAAAAGTCATGAGGGCTCTTTTCTTTCTGCCCTGTCCCCATTTCTCATTCCCTTTTCTTTCCTATCTCCTTTGTAGATGGATCTCTGCCTAATTTCTTCTAGCCCTAGGTTCATCTATCCTGGTAATGTGGACCTTCCAGCAAACCTAGGATGTCCACTTTCTACATCCAAATGCATTAATAAGTAAGGGTCTTTTTCCAAGATAAGGCAGTATAGACATGGTTATTATAGAAATCAACAGTGAATCAATTCAAAGATGTCACCCTATAGTTTTAAATTTGTCTTCATTTCACACAACCCTTCGGTCTCTAGGAATCTGTAAGGTAACGTGTTCACGTGCTCTTGTAAATGTCACACTGCACTGTCGAATTAAAAGTGCCACCATGGGATGCTCAGGGCAAATATTTAAAATGTTCTGCAATTTTAAAAGCCGAACATTTATTGTTTACTATTACAGGAACCTCACAAACTATGGCAGGCTAGATGTTTCTTAACTTTTAGGAGACCTTATCCTTGTCAGTTTCTCTAGGAAAGTCTTTTTGCCATGTTCTTCATGATCTCACATCCAGGAGTTGTTATCAGACATTAACTTGGGTCTTTTCCCATTTGAATTTTGAAAATGCTTGGGTCTGCTGTTTACTAAGGCAGGTACCATTTCTTCCTGTGTGCCTTTCTTTGACTAAGCTTAAGCGTGGGGTGTGGTGTTTAACATATTCTGGGTGCTTGACCGGGCTATTAAAAGCAAAGTTTCAAGTAAGAGAATAGCCTAGAATTGGCAGTTTTCTTGAATGAAAAAGGACTTGAGGGAAACAAATGGAATCTCAAGTATGTACCTAATATTTCTGAGCCCAAGAATTTATTTTCTGTGGCAGTATGCAGGACGGACATTTTTGATTGAAGTACATAGTTTCTCATATAGGCTCACAGAGATTTTAACCTTCCTTATATTGCTAATAGAAGTCTCTTGCATGGACTTTATGATGTGCAATGTGTTTCATGGGAATAAAGCTGAGTCTTTAAACTGTAGTCATTGAAATATGGACATATGTATAGTCATTTTAATATGGACATATGTATTATCCATATGCTTCTGAATACTTACTTGCTCTAAAAACAAAAGAGAAATCCCACGAAGCTAGTGAGGATAGGTTGAAAAAGATCTATTCTCGAAAGAAAGAAGATGCTGATAATAACTGAGGACTTGACTTATCTAACCCTGAAGTCCACAGGCCTGCTTGAAAACAAACCCCAAGGACACTGTGACCAGAACGCCCTGTGCAGAATCCTACCAACAGCTGATGTGTGGATCACAGTTGCTACCATTTTTGTGACGTTATCCTTCCTTGTCAACTTGTCTAGACTGAGGGATTCCTAGCAGACTGAGAAAGCATATCTCCAGGTGTGTCTGTGAGGACATTTCCAGAGACAATAGGCTAATGACAGTCTGACTTAATGAATGGCTTAATTCATTTATATGTTCAGTGCTTTAGTTGACTGTTGAGAGGTAGTGGAACGGCAGAAGTTAGGGCCAACTTGGAGGACGTGAACCATTGGGGGGTGTGCTTTTGGGGACTGCTGTTTGCTCTTTTCTCTGTCTGCCATGGAGTAAATACTTCACCACACCCTCCCTGCTTTGCTGACAGAAATCATGAACAAAATGAACCTTTCCTCCCCTTGGGTTGTCAAACATTCTACCACAGAAGGAACCTAGCACATTTATCTGTTATCTACTTTTCGCTCCCCAACAGATGCATTTTTATTTTCACCTCTACTTTTATCAACCATCAATTATCTTTCCAGCTAACTCACTATCTATTGTGTTTCACTCATCCAGGGATGTAGATCTAATCAAGAATCATGCGCATCTGGAAATGCCAGAGGAAAAGAGGTCTTAACAATTGTTCTCAGCAGAGGAATGTCATGGCTTCATCCCAGTGCTGCTTCCACGCAGGCTCCATGTGTTTTCTCCAGAAGGGCATCTTAAGCTACAGTCCCTGAGGTGGGGGACACAAAAAGTCACAAGCACAGTTGGAGGGGAGGCACTGGGGCAGTGCTCACAGCCAATGGTGAATGGGGTATTTCATGATTAATACCTTACCTAGACGCAGTAGGGAAAATGGTTTTAGGTTAAGCAAAGCTGCTGAGAACTGTAAAAATCATTTTCTAAGAATTTGATCCGAGATGGTCAGAGGACCACTGTGGTGATGATGATGGCCCCAACTAAAATTTTGTGCAGAATTCCAAAACATCCCCACAAATTCACACGTCTTGGTATGTACGCACCCCTCTACTATGCAGGCAAATACTAATGCCAGTGCAGCCTGAAGGCATTTACAGAATAATTAAGTCCTCCCTAGATGGGCTTTGAGAACGGGATTGTTTTGGCTAAGTCTGAAACTATTGGATGAATCCCGAAAAGGCATAGGGATCTTCCTCACAAGAAATCCTGGGAACATGAGAGATCCCGTTATGATGGCACTTCCCACTACTAGCTGTGGCAAGGAGTGTGTGACTCCAAGAGTGGCCCATACAAGGAAATTGGAACTTAGACAATGGCAAGGAACTGGATTTTTTTCCCATCTAAAAGATCACAGAAACAGACTTTGCCAGAGTCTTCAGATACAAACCTCTTTGATAGATACTTTGCCAACCCTCCAAACTTCTTACTCTAAAATGGGGGAATGTGGTCATCAAAATCCATTGTATGCATGCATACATAAAACTATGACAGACATCACTAACCCATCTTCTTATTTTCCTCTCTAAACTGGTATACTTACTAAGTCTGTGCTCCAATAGCAACTAATCGATTGCAATTCATATACATTTGCCACTTTGGTTTAGTTTTGGAAACATATCTAGTTGAAAAACAACATTTGTGTTTTTTGCGGGGAGGGCTTGGATTTTGTTCGTTGAAGTTTGAAAGATTTTGTTTATTTCTATTTGTCTGCAAAGATTGGATGAGATTAGCCAGCCCACTGAGAACTTGTCGAGAAGGCAAAATGCGGTTCTTGCTGCCTGAACAACAAATGTTGGAAAAGCAACACAAGTTGGAATTCATTCATCCCTTTGAATGTGGCTAAATGGAATTGTGTTCACAAGTTATGAGACTCAAATATTCTAATTCCTAGTTCCTATCCTGGGAACTAGGCACAGACCTTATAATACAAGGTGGCCTATGGCTGAGAGTCAATGTACAGGAATTGATTTCTTTCTAGGTTCCAATAGGTAGGACTTGTACAAATCCTTGCCTACCGGTGGTCATGTCATCCTGTGGCAGCATCGTGAAAGACATTAAGATTGCTAGAGTCACTGTCTGAGACACAGTTTATATGACCCAGCCTGAAAAAGGCTTAAGCAACTCCACTTCTGGATCACAGGGTGTTAACATATTAGTCAACCCATAAAAGCTCCCACTGGTTTATATGGGGTTGGAGCATTGCATCAGGGGTGGAGGGGCCCAAATTGTTTTTGGAGAAATAGAAGGCTCTGTCTTCAGGATCATGACCCATGAGTTACACCCAGGTTCCTCAAGCCAAGTGGGGACATGGAAGAACTTGGCTTAGACACAGGGATGTGACTCATCAGAAAAGATGAACTGGTTTTGAAAAATAACAAGAACCACCTTCTATTCTCTGCCTGCCTTCTTTCTGTAACAAAGAAAAGAAATGGAGAAGATTGTAAAAGATGCACGAGCCGCACAAACCCTTGCTACCTGTGTCTGCTTTTAGAGTCCCTGGGCCATTTTACCACTGGACACATTGCCCAGTTATACTCAGAGTGGATGACTGGCGAAATGACACCTGTTTTATTTTTTAAAAGAAACCACTTGCCAAGTGTGTGTAGGAAAACGAGTAAAGTTGCAACAGATTTCTATGGTATGACATCTAGGGCCAGTGTTTTGATCAGATAAGGGATTCTGATTTGCAATTTATAAAGTCCACTAGCAGAAAGCCCAAGGTCATTGATGACACAACACTGTCCACACAGTGACAGACGGCCTAAGTGTGGATGGCATGGCGGTGATTGCTGTGTCGCGAACCCATATGCAAGAAGAGTGTGTCATCTTTTGAACTGGAAGGCATTCGGATTTGCCAAAGCATTATGATTCCAAACCATTCAATTTTTTTTTATTTCAGGCTTTTCTTTTTCCCGTCCCCTACTGCCCTATTCCTTCCCTCCACTCTCCTCTCTTTCAACACTGTCTTTAAAGTAGTGATCCTCTACCTCCGCCATCCCATTCTGGGATTACAGCTATATTCCACTCTGCCCTACTTTGTTTCATGATTTTCAGAATTTAAATTTGAAAAAAAATTAGCATTTTAATATTTATGTGCCCATTTTATGAATAATTTTATTCTGCTGTGAGGAATTATAATTCCAAATACCAATGACTTGTCATTCGCTTCCTTTTGGCCAAGGGGAATCACAGCGCAAACTGAGACAAAGGCTGAGATATCGCAAAGAGCAACACCAGGGGACGAGGCAGTTGGCATTCTAGGAGATGCCTCCACTGTTGCTTCTCTAGTGTCAGCTGAGTTGAGGGGGCATCGTGTCTCAGAAGCAGCCCACTGATAGCCATCCCAGGCATGAACATGAGTCTCCCCAAGGTCTCCTCAATTTCTGAAGTGTCCACTCTGCAGATATATAACAGATACGCATTTTCTTCCCTTTCCATTAGTTTGCTTCTCCCCAAATAGACTCCTTTATTCTCCCCTGTAGCGCACATTCCACTATGCAGCTTTTATTCACCAACCACCTCCACTGAAAGGCCCTAGCTCATGTGTCACCGCTATCATGCCAGAATAACAGCCCTGGTCATCTCCTGGCTTCTACTACAGTCACCCTAGGCTGGTCTATACTAGGAACCAGTAGCAGAGTTCCAGAGAGTAATCATTGGCATGCCTCTTCCTGGCTGAAAACTGCCAGTGTTTTTAATTACCTTTAGCAGAGGTACAAGACCTAGAATATTTGGCATCACGGGTCATATAGGCATTTAGACGTCATTTGTACATTCTGCTTCCTCCTCAAGCTTGTAGGCCAACCTTTCGATCTGGCATTACTTTTCCTGCTAGAGCAGTAGTTCTCAACCTGTGGGTCGCAACCCCAAGGAAACTATAGGAAAACATGGATATTTACATTAAGATTCATAACAGTAGAGAAATTACAGCTATGAAGTAGGAGCGAAATAACTTTATGGTTGAGGGTCACCCCAGCATGAGGAACTGTATTAGAGGGTCGCGGCATTAGGAAGGTTGAGAACCACTGCTGTAGAGTGATGTTGTCTCTTTTGACTGCCTTCCTAGGTGTATTTGAGGA
Source organism: Ondatra zibethicus (assembly GCA_004026605.1). Lineage (NCBI taxonomy): Eukaryota > Metazoa > Chordata > Mammalia > Rodentia > Cricetidae > Ondatra > Ondatra zibethicus. Next base: position 185,032 of record PVIU01000305.1, read on the forward strand.
GCGAATGTACAGAGTGTGCCTGTGTTATAGGGTGAGAGTGGACCATGCCAAAAAAGAGATGCTCTATGAATATTTTACAAGTGATTCTAGGAAATACACTAATTGATAGTTTTTTTCAACATTCTATTTGCTGTTTTATAGTTTTTTTCAACATCATATATGTTTTTATATGTTCTTTGCCAGCAAAAATGGTTTCTGATATATTTGCTTAGCATTCTGTTCTTGGTTCATACATCATGTCTTCCCAAGTAATGACTTCATATGTTCTCTGTCCTACACTAAGATCAATATTCATAACTCTGTTTTTTATGCACTGAAGATGAACTCCAAGAATGGTGACCATCTTAGCCCATCTACAGACTTTTGTACACTATTTTGTGCTACTTGGGTTTTCAATAATATTTGTTGAGGGGATCCATAGCAAATGAAAGGATAGGTAGATGGATGGAGAGATAGGTGTGCAAAGAGCTGTAGACATGAAAGGATAGATAGGAGACAAATATACTGAAAAATGGTGTTCTGCATTATGAATGAAGGTTTTTAGCCCATTTATCTGTAAACTATTTTCCTCTTTGTGTGAATGAATTTGCTGGGCTTTTTATTCCCCAGGAAAACTGTTACATGATGCTCCTACTAGCTCCTGAAGATTAACAGAAGCTTGAAGAAGTAGCTGCAGACACCTCTAGCTTCAAGGTAGCTTTTAGAGGAATCAGTTGCTTTCTGTTTCTCAATGCTAAGTTATTCAAGGAAAGTTCATGTGATCAAAATTGAGTGACAAACTCATCACGTCGGTCTCTTAACTATTGCTTTGTGCAGTTCTTGGTCTCATGGTTCTCCTCTAAAAGGTTACTATGTTTTGAACAAGACTTGGGATGTTCTCTCCTCTTGATTTAAGGAGTCTTCCACAAGCATGGGTGGCATGCGAGAGAGGTGGAGACCCTCCAGTTGCCCCTCTCCTGACTAGTGTGAAAATCTGCCCCTGGTGAGGGTTCGGCAGGCCTCTTTCCTTCCTCTGTTCTGGTTTCCAATTTACTAAGTCCCAGTTTCCTTCAGACTTGATCTTCCCCTATTAACACTCACTTGGCATTTCTGGACAAGGTTATGAATACACATTGAGCCCTGAACTCACTGCTTTTTTGGAAAAAGCAAAATAAGAGAATGGATTTTTCCATGTTCACAGTTTCCCAAAGAAATGTATTCATAAGCTTTAAACTAGCCCAGGCTATGTTAACGTATGTGGTTGGCTTCTGTGCCAGTTTTCATTGTGAACACAATGCTAAATAAAAGAGCTCTTGTCTTTCCCTCTCTCCTCCCCTCCCTTGATTTTAAGTTCAGAACCCCATTTTGGGAGTGAATTGGGTTTTAGCAAAGTCAGAAACCATGTTGTTCTTTTAGCCACTCACTGTGTTTGCTTAAACCCTCGATAGGAACATGGGGCTGTGACAGAAGCAGCTGATGTAGACAGATGACCACATAATGCTGTCTTACGCAGCAGTTCAGTTCATTCCTAGCATTGATTTTGGCGTCATGGAATCAGGGAAATTCCACTCTTCGCCTTCCTCTGCACCTTTTCTCTTCTAGGAAAGAAAATGTTCATTTTGTCATTAATTTCACAGCTCTTCCCACAGTAGCTCTCACACAGCACAGCCCCAGAGCCCAGGAGACCCCAGCAGTTATTGTTATTTTGATTTTAACCAGGCAATGTGAGTGTTCACCATGAAAGCCGTAGCCTTTGTAAGTCATGAGTTGGCATGTCCTGGCACATCCTGGTTGTCCGGTTTCTGTGCGTTTTGGTTCAAATGTTCCCTGCCTTATTTATTCCTGGTCAAGCCACACCTCCTGGGATTGTCTTTGTGACTTTTGCTGAGCTGCTGACTCAAGTCACAGAAGACATAAGGGATAGCGGAAGGATATTTGCCTACTTCTGGGCCAAAGTAAAGCCCCAGAGACTCCACAACTCTGAGACATTGAAACTGAGCCCCCTCCTCCTCAAATTCTTGGAAGGCTTCATGACCCCATGACTGAGTCTCTAATTCTAACTAGAGCCAAGGAAACACTGACAGATGTAGTGCAGTGAGGACCACTTACCCTGAAGGCAAGGAGGTGATCATGTGCTTTCTGCCAGGCTGTTGACTGAGTTACTGTCCCGCCCGGTGTCCCACCCGTTTAGTCCCAAAAGAAATCACACAGAGGTCTACATTAGTTATAAGCCTATTGGCCCATTATCTCAGGCTTCTTATTAACTCTTATAACTTATATTAACCCATTATTCTTATCTGTGTTAGCCACGTGGCTCGGTACCTAATTTGGCAGGGAGTCACATCTTGCTTCTTCTGTGACAGGCTCACAACTACAGAGGAATGGGCTTTCCTCCTCCCAGAATTCTCCTGTTCTCATTGTCCCCCCTCTACTTCCTGTCTGGTTGTCCCACCTATACTTTCTGCCTGGCTACTGGCCAATCAGCATTTATTTAAAACATAATTGACAGAATATAAATTGTCCCCGTACACACCAGGCTTCCCTGCACACACCAGGCTTCCCCGCACACACCAGACTTCCCTGCACGCACCAGGCTTCCCTGCACACACCAGGCTTCCCTGCACACACCAGGCTTCACTGCATGCACCAGGTTTCCCTGCACACACCAGGCTTCCCTGCACGCATCAGGTTTCCCTGAACACACCATGTTTCCAAGGGGATAGCTAGACTTTGGTTAAGACTTCTCCATGTAGAAAATAACAACAGCAGTCCTGTCCATTTAGCAGATTCTGTCAAGATTGCATGAGATACTGAAAGTAGAATGCACAGTCCATGATCTAGTACATGGCAGGATTTGGTATTGTTATCAGTACTAATTGCTATCATGAAGTTATTAGAAATTAACTATGAGCTGTAATTAATATAATATAGATGACAAGCATCACATTATTATAACATTATTCATACACATCATCTCTAATTGATAATTAGTAGCACTACCAATGATTGATAGATGTTAACATATACTGCTTTGTCTCACAGTTTCTTTTTCTTCCTCTGAACAATGGATGTATTTATGTTTACACTAGAAACAAAAACCTCTGAAGTGTGTAGGACATTTTGTGAAGGTGGACAAATGACTTTAGATGATTCCCAGCACATTAGCTTGTACTTCAGGGGGCTTCTTTTCTGGTAGCCTCAGCTTCTTCCTTTTCAAAGGAGAGACTAGGCAAAAAGCAGCAGGTTGCGTCTCTGTGGTGGACCAGCTTGAGGGGACCAAGCTGACTTGTGCCACAAATTGCCTGTCTCTTTCATCCAGGCTTCTGGGCCCTGGACTTTTGACAGTCTGGAGAAAGCTGTGTATCCCTTCTGAAGAATATGTTAAAACCATAGTAAGGAGTACATGGCATTGAAAAGGAAATGAAAATATTTTAAAATTATAGTAATACATGTGTCCCTCTAATAGTCAATCAAATGATACATTATAGCAGGAAACCTGAAACTATCATCATTTGGAAGTAGTGGTGAGTAAAAATAAATTATCTGGAGTCTAAAAATAACTATGATTTGTTTCTTAGGGACACAGTAATGTGTCTTTCTATTCATTGCTACCGTGTTTTGTTGCCTATATTCATAATTAAAAGAAAAGAAATGTTTCAGATGGCCATTAGTTCATATACAATATAAACTTCTCCCCAGAGCTTCGTCCACAGGTGCCGGGATAAAGAGCCTGCTTCAGCTTGCCTTGACACTGCTGATCACCCAAGCTACGCTGTTAGAGGCACTAACTGCAACTTTGCAGCCCCTTCTTAGTTCTCATGACTTTCTATGCACATTTTCTGACTTCATTCCTCAGTGACAGACTTTCCCTTTCCCCTTAGCTATCTGAAGAAGGCCAGGATGAGTTTTCAGTACTGCAGTGGGCAATAGCACCATTTGAAGTGCCTAGTGAAGGCCAGGCCATGTTGTTCTTGGCTTCCAGTTTGAGTGGACAGGTCTGGAGAGGGGCCCTGGCTTCCGTATTTTGTAGAACTCTCCAGCTTTTCTGAAGGAGGTGCCTCTTTAACAGGATGATACTTCTGCTAAGAAAGGAAGCCTTTGCCAGGTTTAAAATCTCTTACTGGTCCTATATTCAGAGTTGGGGGTGAATGGGTAGTCACTGTTCAGTGGCATGAAAAGACAGATGCAGCTGTAAGAACAGGAATTGGAAGGAAGGACAGAGGGAGAGATAGAGGGTGGAGGAAGCCACACTGCCACACTCAAGTGGAAATGCAGGTGTCATTTTTACGGTATTGAGTGGTGAGAGCTGCGAAAGGCCTTTAATTATGGGGTTGTCACACTGGTGGATGATTTAAGGCCATTATCACTAGGACAGGTAGCTACAAAGGGGGGAGATATGTTCACCCCCTTGCTATCTCTCCCTTCACGATGCTTCCACAGTACTATGATACAGAAATAAGACCTTCACCTCATGCAGCCCCTTGATCTTAGATTTCGCAGCCTCTGCAATCATAAACCAAGTAAAGTTTTGCTGATTTTAAGTGACCTCATCTCAGGTATTTTACTGTAGCATCAGAAAATGGACTAAGAAAAACAGAAGGAAAGAGAAGAAAGGATGGAAAATGAAGAAGGAACAAAAGAAAACATGGAAGACTTACACTCTATTAAACGTGTGGGAAAGTAGATTTTTATCTCCAAGAATACAGAGATAATATAAAGTCAGCAAGAAGAATGGATGGATTTCGAAATTCAACAAATATTTATTGTGTGCTTTCTCTATTCTAGGGCAAGGGTTGCAAACTTAGACACATAAGGAACCAGGCAGGACGGTGCCGATAGATGAGGTCAGAATGTTCTCTGCCCTCCATTTCCCCCTTGAAAAGGAAAAAGCAGGTTATGTTTGACAATCTGCCAGCAATCCTCAGCCTGCAGTATTGAGTATGGCTCTCTAAATCCTGTATGGATCTAGAACTTCTGTCTGGTTTTGCCCTCTAAATTTTCCAGGAAATATGGTATTTTCTTTTAAGAAAAATATGGAAATTTCTGTCATTCTACTTAAGTAATAAATTCCTTCATTACATAGCCACTTCAAGCAACCATCCTATTGCTTCTCATAGATTCTTCAGGTTGTATTCACAGACACACAGTGGGGGCTGCCTTGGTTCTGCTCTTCCATGTCTGAATGAAGTCTTAGCTGATAACATGGAAAGTCAGAGACTGGAACCATCAGAATGACTACTTAGAGATCTCTCTGGGAAGCCTCAATAACCAGAATTGCCAACTGACCAAGTTCTCTGTCTCATCATGGTAGCCTCAGAGAAGTCGGGCATTGTGCTAGTTTAGATTTCTATTGCTATGAGAAAGCGCTCCATCCAAAAACAACTTGGGAGGCGAGGGTTTATTTCATCTCATCCTTCCAGCTCCCAATCCATCACGGGGTGGGGGGGGGGAGCCACAGCGGGAAGCCAAGGGAAGAGCCAAAAGCTGAAACCATGTAGAGATGCTCGTTGCTGGCTTGCTCTCTAGCTCTCTCGCTGGCTCCTGCTCAGCTAACTTTCTTATACAGCCCAGGGCCACCTGCCCAGGGAGGGCACTAACCACAGTGGGAGGAACCACTCTGTATCAAGTAGCAGTCAAAGAAATGTACCACAGAAATGTCCACAAATCAATCTGGAGGAGGCACTTGTTAAACTGGGTTTCTCCTTCCGAGGTGACACCAGATTGGTCAGACTGACCATAAAATCTAACCAATACAGACATTTTCCATCGTGACTCAGAGCTGCGTGTTTGAGGATTCCCTCAAACAAGGAGGATGCTTCATGGCCTTTTAAGGTCTGGTCTTAGACGCTGTAAGGTGTTCCTTCAGTCTTAATCTCCGGTGTAAACAGTGGCAGATCTATCCAGACTCCAGTGGAGGAGAATTAAACTCTGGCTCTTGCTTCAGGAGTGAGTTTCCATCCCAGAAAAACATGCAGAGCAGGAGTTTCTACAGCACTCTGTGAAAGTATATCATCTATTGCAGTACCTGAGTCAAAGCTTTGCCTCAGAGCTGGGGCCGTGGCTTAGTGTGACAGGGCTTGTCTACTATATGAGGCCTAGACTTTAATCATTCAGCCCTGGAAATACCAATAAACACCCTTTACTTTACAAACAAGTCAAACATGATATGTGCAGTATGAAACACATCTGTAGGTTGGACATGGTGCAGGTGTATGTGTGGGGTGGGTACTAGCCTTTTACGTTGGCCTTAGAGTTTAAGAATTTAAGCGTGATTAAGATTAGGTTCCTCTCTCTCTCTCTCTCTCTCTCTCTCTCTCTCTCTCTCTCTCTCTGTGTGTGTGTGTGTGTGTGTGTGTGTGTACATATTTGTGGGTTAGAGTAGAGGCTCATGGTATGGCTCATATGTGTGTTTCCCTCTCCTTTGATTTTATTTGAAACAGTCTTTATTTTCTGTTTATATTCCAGGCTAACTGGCTCATTAGCATTCATGGATGCTCTCTCTTCCTTCCATTTCCCCATCTTGTGGAAGGAACCCTTGGATTATGGATGCATACTGCCACACCCAACTTTACTGGAGTTCTGGGGATTCAAGCTCAGGTCCACATGTTTGCACAGCAAGCACTTTCTCTACTGAGACTTTCTGAGGACTCTCATCTCTCTCTCTGTCTCCATGGAGATGGGATGACAGGGCTATCAGTATCTCCATATCTCTTCTGACTAATGATGGCTCCCTTGCCCTACCAAGCACACTTCTCACTGTGATCTTACCTTCCACCCACTTCCCACCTAACACGGTGTGTCTTTGCTAGGTCTGTGCATTCCATTGTGTTATTCAAAGGTTATACCTGAGCTAGGATATGTGTACCCTTTGCTGTGATCCTGTGTGTCAGGGTGAGTTGTGTTAGGGAGGCTCAAATTTACTGTCCAAACATTAACTGTATAAGTGAGGTGCCAGGCCTGGAAGTCCAATCCCAGCCCCGTATGCATTTGGCAGGTGTCCAGGTAGGTATGCGTTCACAGCCTCTGTCTGAGCTCACCTTTACAGGTAATGGGACAGGCATGTGGCATTAAAAAGCAGGAAGGCCATCAAAGGTTGGTAATTGTTTAACTCTTCCAGCACACACCTCTGAGTACATGACCACACCCAATAGCCTGGTAGGACGTGCGGTGCATGACTGGATAGAGGTGCTTAACATACTCTGGGCAAAGGAAAGGGTTTAGGCAGGAGCTCGGGCCTGACACCAGAGACCCAGCCCATAGCTTGCCTAAGATAGTAAGACTCAAAACTCAAAAACACCCGTGCTTCTCACAACCTGGTAAAATAAACCATCTCCCCACTGTTTGCCACCTCACTGCTGAACAGTGAGGTATTTGAACATGTCACCCTCAAGACTTCTCTCATCTCTGACACAGTCTGGTGTGGTGGCTCTCAAAAGACAGGGACTAACAGCTTAATACAGAACAAACCCTGTTCATGGGGTTGCTGATTCAGAAAGGGAGGCAGAAACTTGCTCTCTAGTAAATCCCCAGTGATACTAAGCTGCTGATTTGGGAACCATATTTGAGGCCCACTGTTAGCCTCTCTGATGCCTGGGCATGCTTGGAAGATCTTTTTGAACTATCTCACATACCCTTAATGCCAGGATGAGGGCTCCTCTTTTGCATGAGAAGATTTCATTTCTTAAATATTCCTGGTCCTTTGCTTTGCTTTGCTTTCTTCTAACATCAGATCAGTTATTTGGGAAACACTAGAGTTTGAAAGGAAAAAAATAAAATGAACACTGGGCTTTGGATCGGGCTGTATACCACAGGGATATATTTTACCCAGCTCTATGTCAGGTGACTTGCCTAAGATTGTTTCTAACACGCACACACCATAATAATGGAGATTAAGGAAAGTGTTATGTGAACTTTAGATTGCCACTGTCAATGTCAAGGAGTGCCACACACAAGTCATCCAAGGGACCAGGCCAATGATACCACACTGTGCACTGGATTTATGAGAAGTAGCAGCTAGATGAAGAAGAGGGGACATTCATGCATAAAGCGCCTCAAATGTTTTCAGCACTTCATTAACCGGATTGAAGGTTTTTTAGCTACCATCTTTCAAATTATAGATCATTCTTTCTCAGTTTTGTAATCTTAAGGGTAAGAAAGGGAGAAGTTACAGAGCATTTTTAGATTGTTATATGGCTTATAATTTAATTAGGAAAAATGTGTTCATCATGAGCGGTATGGCATCCTTTTTATATGCACAGCCTTCTATTGATAACCATGTGGGATTGGTTCTAGGGCTCCCACAGGTGCCCAAATCTGAAAATGCTCAAATCTCTTACATAAAAGGTCATAATGTTTGCCCTGTATTGTTCAGCAGCTCATAGCAAGCAAGCAATAGATACACATTTAGTACAGGCACATTTCTTTCAAACATTTTCTTTTTCAGGTAGGTTGAAGCCAGAGATGTGGAGCCCATGGATACAGAGAACTCACTTTGGTCTAAGATCTCATGGTATGTTGCCTCGCAAACAGCTGCCTGGGATCCATACCTTCCGGTCTCCATGGCTTTGTGTATTTCCCCTCTGAATGTGGGCTACTATGACTTGCTTCTTACACAGGTAATAGAATGCAAGTGATGAGACTTCCAACTTCTGCTCATTCCTCCCACCCCTCTTTCCTCCAGCAGAACAAAGCCACATGGCAAACAATTATAGCGGCCTCTAGCTAACTTTCTGTGCCCTCTAGATTGAGTTTGGAAGTTGGTCCTTCCCTAGCTAGGTCTTCAAAAGAGACCACAAATGTGGCCAACACCTGCATTGTAGCCTCCCAAGACAGAACCTAGCTGTCATGACAAAATTCCTTAAATGTGTGCTGCTTTCAGATGTTAGTTAAGTCAGGGGTCACTGCTTAAGCAACATGAAATAATTGTCCTGAAGGAGATCAGTTAACACTGGACATTTTATCAGAACTAGGTCATGTGCGTTTGGAAAATTCAAATACTAAAATCATTTTCAACTGTAATGTGGAGCCAACTTGAATCAGTTCTATACCAGTGATGCCCAATACTTTCTAAGTCTACATTCAAAAAGTGCATGTTCTTAGCATGAAATCAGTGTGGTAGGAATATTTACACAATGAAAATAAAAAACAATACTTTTTTGAGATATAATTTACTTGCATGCTATTGTACTTCAAAGTCCAACCATAGTCCCTACAGCTCTTCCTTCTTGACCTACATCCGAAACTTAGCAAGCAACAACAGAGGTAAGTAGTCTGGTGTTGTCAGCACTGGGGTTAGCTAAGCCCTGTGTACCATGTGGGATATTGTGCTGCACCATCCTTTAATGAACAGAGTGTTTGACTCCAAAGTAAAAGTCTAAATAGAATTTAGCACTTGACTACAAAACATTCCTATCCGTAATAACTGATGGGAGGATTCTGCTTCCTGCCTCGGCCTAAATTTTGCCCCCGGAAGAGTTTAATTGTCTGTTACAAGTGAACCTTCTGAGCAGGACAAAATGGCAGGCCAGACATCCTGGCATGGGGTACCTGTTTATGACAAATGTTTGCATTTATGGAAATGTTCTCTTTGAACTTTTTTTTTAATTGTTTTCATCTTATCTGGTAGGGAGGTTGATGAGCGGGTGCCTCACTAATCCCTCACTGAAAAACTGCCAGCATCAACGCAAGGGAGCTGGTGATGATAAGGGACAAATTGACCAAGGTCAGTTTGTACTATGGATTGTATGCCTGGGGGTCCCCTGAGTTTCTATGACTTACAATGGACAAGGCTAACTGGTTTCAAACCAGTTGACGCTAAAGCATGCTTCTTTCCTCTCAGATAAAGTTCACCTCTCCCCTCTTCTAATGCTGTAGTAAAGAAAATCTTAGAGGGAAACCCTAGGGGAGGAAACCCCACGGGTTACATTCCATAGTGCCCTGTGAGGAAATGCTCACTGACCTTGTCCTTACTTGTTATCTGCTGCGGTTTAGGGCCACATTTTCATTTCTGCCCACTTATGTCATACACTTAAAACACCACCATGCTCTGTGCTTGCTGCCCTGGAAATATATTCTACCAAAATTGCAAGTCTTTCATGGTGTGATGACCTTGACTCTCTACTGTCCTATCTCAGAGCATAAGAACAGTGGGCTCTTGGCTAAGCCTACGGATCATTTCTGTAGAGTGGACCTTGGAGAGGAGAGACTATCCACCAATCTTCTGTCAAGGACACGTCCTAGAAAAACGTGGGGGAGGGGGAGCACTACCGCTCCAATCACAGTCTTGTTTTTTGCAGCCCATATAGTCTTAGGAGAGTTACTCAACTTTATGATTGCATTTGCTTATCTGTGAAATAGAGTATTAATAATATGATCCACTTCATAAGTCCTTGTAAGGATTAAGTGAGTTAAGACACATGAAAGTTTTGGAGCAGTGCTGAGTATACAGAAACACTGAGTTAACATTACTCCTTGTAGGGTATGAGCCGGCTGTTAACCTGCTTCCAGGAAATACCCATGTAGATGGAATGAATGGCTTTGTGCTATTCAACTTGTAGTCAGCCGGCCTTTGAATTTATTGAACTTGTCTTTTATTCATCAAAAGCATTGTATTTGCTATTTTCTATTGTGTAACAAATTTGCCCAAACTTAGTTGCTGAAAATGCATGTTTATCACCTTGGTTTTTAAAATCCAGAAATTCAAGAGTAATTTAATAGTGTAGTTCTGGCTCCAGCTCTCTTGTGAGACTGCAGTCACCTTGTTAGCTTGGGTAAGTCACCCATGGACTCAAGTAGAAGATGATAAACGTTCAAACTCACTCACAAAGATGAAGGCTAGTCTCAGCTCCTTACCACAGGGGCCTCTCTACAGACTATTCAGGTGGCTTCCTGGCAGGATAGCTGGTTGTCCCCGAGAGAGACAAAGGCAGAGAGAGAGAGAGAAAGATAGAGATAGAGAGAGAGAGAGAGAGGAGAACCCAAGGCAATCTTTTTATAGCCTAACCCTAGAAGCAATGTCTTATAACTTCTGCCATACATACCCTATTCTAGAAGCATGTCACAAATCCAACCCATTCTGAATAGGTAGAAACAGACTTCAGCATACAATAAGTGTAAGCAATTATTGTAGAGATTGTGATGACTTTCAAACTAGCACAAGCATCTTTCACAGTCTATAGTCTGTGGGTATATCAGTTTCAATGGATTCTAAAGACCAGTCGTTCTCAGACTTCCTAATGCTTCAACCCTTTTATACGGTTCCTCATGTTGTGGTGACCCCCGATCATAAAATTATTTTCATTGCTACTTCATAATGAATTGTAATTTTGCTACTGTTATGAATTGTAATATAAATGTCTCATATGCAGGATATCTGATATGCGATTCCTGTGAAAAGGTCATTCAACTCCCAAAGGGATCATGACCCACAGGTTGAGAACCACTGCTGTAGACCAGCTAATACAGTGCCAAATGACAGCAGAATGAATTGGTGTCCCTGAGGTCACACAGCTACCTGGACACAGAGAGCAGAGTCAGCTCTCCTAACTCTTGTCTCTATTGTCTCTTGTTCCTCTGTCATGTTGATGGGGTCATTCCATTGATGTATGGTGGTATGTCCTAATGCACTAGGTTACTGGGAGCTTAAAACCCATAGTCACTTTCTTGTGACACTGTTCTGTCCAATATAGTAACCAAAAGTGTGACAAAGGACATGTGATGTAAAGTTCTTTTATAAATGAATACAAATGACTTCATTGGTTACATTTTTACTGATTATACGTGAAGGTAATAACACGTTTGATACATTGGAATAGCTAAAATGCACTATTCAAATTCATTTTCTTTATTTCTTCTTACATTTTAAATATGACTCCTAGAACATCTGAAATTACACACACTTCTGACATATCCTTGTTGCGGCTCTAGGTTGGGCAAATTGCGAGCTGCATTTTCCACATTTTGGTCAGCCATGGGCTTACATCTACTTCCAGCCCTATTTCCAGCCCTAGTGCTTGAGTTACAACAAAATAAGCTGTCTGCAGCCTGTGTCCTCCCAGTAAACGTGGGAGACTGCAGAATGCATGCGGGTGCTGTTGGCAGTCTGCGCCTTTGGGTCTTAACACAGGACAATAAGAGCTGAGATACCTTGGACAACTTGTGGCAAGGATTGCCAGTTGCAGCTGCTGTTTGCTAAGCTGAAAACCCTCTCCAAGTGTCTACCCAGTTACTGGGTCCTAAACCTACTTCCTCTTTTGAAAGATGGCAGAACAGAGCCCTTCAACATTATGTTCTATTCCCTTGCACCTCTCTGTTTCCTCCCCTTCTTCATTCTCACCTTGGCTTTCTTTCTTTCTTTTCTTATGAATCAACACAGAAAAAATTCAAGCCCAGATTTGGCTTTGAACTTTATTATAAAACAAAGTAAAAGATCACATCTCCTTGGCTGGATATTTGCCTGTATATGTGCAAGATTGATCAGTGAAAGATAGCAAACAACAAACATTTATAGGACAGATTTTCACCCTCTCACTGCACAGTATTCAGAAGGCCTGTTTGCTCGATTCTTGTTTACCATTGATTTCATGCTTGGGAAAGAGAAGCATCTCTCGCATGTTAACTCCAGGAGGTTAGTCTGCACATTCTTTGCACACAGTTTCCAGTTCTGTCTCTGCTCCATGCCTTGATCAATGAGTGGCTACAAAGCCTCCTGCAGGCCTCTGCCCCTAGTCACCCTTTGTGTTGACATTCCAAGCTGCTAAGCTCACAAATGTACTGGGAGGACAGTAGCTCCAGGACACTTATTCCCTAAGAGAGAATCCTTGACTTTCACGGTATGTGACTTAGCTATTTTCCCATCCTTGTAAGGGCTTGACATTGTTTCAGAAAATAGTGTCGAATTGGGGAATGTCGTTTCTAGTTTCTTTCTCACTGACCCGTGCCATTCAGTTTCTTCGCTCTCCTCAAAACCTTTTTTGGAATGAGGCAGGATAAAAAATAAACAAATAAAGCTGTCCCTGAAGTAAAAGGAGGTTGGACAATTTGAAGATTAGTTTCTCTCAAGCACTTGAAGGAAGCTGATACATTCTAGACTTACACAATAAATACGTCTTAAGAGATGAGCAGCGACGATGGAAACACAAGCCATTACTGCCATGTGTTTTGCCAACTGTATCCAGCACACAGATCTCAGAAACATCCAAATCTGCTATTCCAACTGTTTTTGAAGTTCCTCTGTAGTCTTTATCAGTGATCCAACCCATCTAGCACAAGGGATGCTGAGATATACTAGGACCTAAGTTCAAGTCAGGCATCATTGGAATCAGAAAATGAAAATGGCACTCTGTTGAAACAGAACATACCATGGAATGGCATGTCTCATTGTACATATGTACTACTTTCACGTACAAGCATATGTAAATAAGGAAAGTTATCCAGAAGGATACCTCACAGGAGGAGATCCTAAACACCCTTCAAAGGCCTGTGAATTAAAGCTGAGGGACTCTGGTCTTTTATTTTTCCTTTTGTATATCAGCCATTGGATAAAAGAATCTGCTCTGCTGCATGTTCCTGCTAAGCTGTTTGCCTGGGCACAGGCCCAAAATGGCAAGACTAATAGGTGGCCCTCACTTCCAAAGCTGTGAGCCAAGGATGGGTGCTCTATCCTTGCAACAGCACCATCTGTGTGTCAGAGGGCTGGACAGCTGACTAATGCACTGCTAACCACTGACTACTTCAGTGGAAGAAAGCTGACTACAGTGAGGAGTGGATTAAAGTTGGGGTTTGCTGTTTCAGAAATGAAAACAATAACAGACAATGCAAGAATTGCTTGACTGTGGATAAAAGACGGTGGGAAATAATGAAGGGTCGAGTTAGAAAAGATATTTCCTCTCAATGGAATTTTCTGGAAGAAAGCATTTCTAACAATAAGCTATTCTTACTGTAATAGGAGTAAATAACAGAATGATGTTGGTGTCGAGTAAAAGAGGTTGTTTTGGACAACAGAATAGACAGAATTAGGGCCTGGAACAGCAGCTCACAAGTAGAGAGATGATGCTAGTGCAAACTATGTCTGAGGGACATTTGGACATATCTGCAGATGCTTTTGTTGTATAGTCATAGGGGAGGATCCTGGTACCTAGTGTGTAAAACCTGGGATGTTTCTAAGGATGCTAAGAGTGTTTCAGTGCAAAGTCAGCTCCTAGCAACAAATAATTACCCAGGACAGAGCATCTAAATGTGCTGAGGCTGAAACACACTGAATGACAACAAGTTGGGCCCCCTGCCTATGGGTCTGTGGGAGCCCATATCAGACATCTAAAGACTAGGACAGTGAAGGTTTTGTTTTTATTTTGCACATTCGTAAGACAGGTCTGTGCTTGATTATAGACAAAATGGAGTTTGAAGAGAAGAGAAGCTGAGTAGAAATTAACAACGTGGCTACTGCAATAAGGCTGCTATAAAGGCTCAGGAGAAGACTCCCAGCAGGCAGGCCAATGAAACGTTACTCCTGAGAGTGAAGAGGGTGCTGTCATTCCTGAAGTTCCGAAGTACATGAAGACACCTCTCCAGAAAAACCACGCTGCGCTCTTGAAATCATGCACATTAGTGCCTTCCAGTCTGTCTGGACCATCATTTTGTAACAGTTTGTATAGTAATTAGAAGGGACCAAAATGTCTTTGAAGGAATAAATGAATGAAATTAGGGCTGTCAATACATAAAAAGATACAAAGAAAGCTCAAATCCATCTTTAGTGCTAAAGGAAAGAAGCCCAGTCTAAGAAGGCTACATACGCTATGATTCTAACTATAGGACTTGCTTAAAACATTAAAAGGGACATTTGTTGACAGGGAAAACATTAGTGGTCATGTTAGACTGGGAGAAGAGAGAGAAGAGTGAAATACTCCATAATTTTAGGGCATTGAACTAATGAGTATGACATATTGGAAAAAGTTATCATGTATGGGTAAAGTCTATAGACTGATTTTCATCAGTATGACTCTCATGCTGTTGGTAGACATTAGTCGATAGTAATGGATAAATAGTTCATCATCTGTAGCACATGGACCACACCAAACACAATGTTAAAATAGGGGAAGGTGGGACTCTTCACTTTCAGCTTCCTCTTTCCGGGACCTGAAATGTTATTGAAACAATGATTATTCATGAAGCGTATTAACTACATACACATGGAGATAAAGCCTCCCCACAACTGAGTGGATAGGCCCATCTTCGATTTCCCTTAGTTGCCTTTGTTCTAGAAAAATGCTTTCTCCTGGACAGTCTCTGAATGTTGTTATCAGACAGGCAGTGCAAAAATTACGACAGCTGATAAAGTACTGGTATTGTCATAGCCTTGCTGCTCATAGACTGCATGTCAATGGCTCTTCAGCTGACAAACTGAAGGGAGTATAAACTCTTTGCTCCCTTGGTAATCTCTAGGCTTTAGATAATAATGACCGAGTGTTCTTGTTTACTTTGGATGATTTTGGTTTGGCCTGTTTTCTGGATGGAATTACTAGCAGCGCCCTGTCCTGGATTCGAAATCAATAATATCATCATTCTATGAGACTTACCTGGACCAAGAGGTGAATAGTAGAGCAAAGAGTCAGACCTGGTTACCTCAGGTTGTCTGGATAGTGTTTGGAATAGACAGGCCAGACTGAGAACAGAGGTGTGCGTGCCAGAACCAAATGTTCCCCAAAACAAATGACTTTATCAGATGAAACTATAACCCAGATCTGAAAATGACTGAATACAACTTCTGTGGTTCAAAAGAAAAAAAATCTGCTTTAATAATAGGAGGATTGGTTAAAGTTGAACTTCGGGCCATGAGAGATCCTCACAAGCTTAAGCCACAGAAGGGAGATAGACATAGCTTTCAGAGGTCATGTTTCCACCACTCAAATTGCAGACAAGTCATAGAGCATAGGGGCCTTGCTTCGGAAATTAAATAGCTGCAAGATAAAGCTGGAAGCCAGTCTTCTACCTGCTAGCACAGGGACCTTCTAATTACCTTCATTCTTGTCCACTCATCTAACAAATACTTACTCTTGTCAAGCTTGTATGGGAATATAGTGAAAAACAGAGAATGTGAAATAATTGAACTCTAGTAGGCAGATGTTACACCAAGAATGGAATCCTATGTGGGGCATTCTGAATGCTTATGAGAAATCTATAAGTAAACAAGGCAAGAGTCTTGTGACCTCAGTTTCTTCAAAAACGTAGAATTGTTCTTGGAATGTGTTTTGTGCTCCTTCTAGGTGTAGCAGATAGGAGTGAGTTACTTCAGATTATCCATTACAACTGGCTATTGTTATTTGTTTATATGCCTCTATGGAAAAACATGTTTTTGCCATGAGCAACTTGCCCTTGTGATTGTATATAGCCTAAACTCATGAGAGCTTTACTCATGTGACCTCAGAGTATAAACTGTCTGATGCTCTGGATAAAGCTGGCTATTGCATGAGACTTTAATCCATCGCATTTTTAGGCTCTAGTCTCCCACGTTTCACTGCCTTTAGAGTGGTAAACAGGCAGAGACAAACAATGAACAACCAAACGAGCCACTGAAAAAAATTCATATATGATTAGTATTCTTAAAGAAACTGTCTTAGTTTAAACAACCTCATTCTACTCCCTGACCCCTATAGCTATGTCATAATGTAACATGAGTTTAGCCCAGCTTCTAAAATTCCCATCATCTGTAATAGTCTCGACATTGGACTGTTTAAAAGTCCAGTGTCTCTTCTGAGACTCAAGAACAATCTCTTAGCTGTAGCCCCATGTAAAACCCAAACAAAAAGCAAACCATGTATTTCCAACATACAGTGGCACAAAATGTACATTAACATTCCAACAGAGAGGAAAGGGAGCCCAGTGTACAGCTCGCCTTGGCAAGTACAGCAGGCTCAGAAATCTCCAACGTCTTGGGATCTCCAACACAATCCAGGCTTCTCTTTCACAGCTTCACTCAATGGCCTTTCTTGACCTCTGGGAAGAGACACCCCTGCCACGTGCTTAGCTAGCAACTTTCTTTAACTGGGGAGGAAGATTCCACAACCCCTTTATTCCTCTATCTTTCTTGACTCTAAAGCCAGAGCCACTCGTCCAAAGCTACCCAGAGCTCCTGCTTGCTCGGCCAGAACCTGGCTCCTTCTTTGGGTTACATTTGCATATGTTTTCCATTGTTGATGGTTTCCTTCCTTTTTTAAGCTTTCCTTTAATTCCTTCCACAAGTTAGAAGCTGTGCTGTGTGGGATCACACCCCGAGGGTACCACTCCCTTCATTCCATCTTGAATCAGCCCTTTCTTCAAACTTGAGCACAGGACTTGTCTCCAGCATTACAGTTTTCAGTGCTCATTTTCTCCTCCAACTGTACATTTTATATTTCTCTTTGTTCCACTTGCTCTTTTCATTGATGACCTGCATAAGAGCGATCAGTGATAACCACATGACACATTCAATACTAGCCTGCCCTGAAATGTTCTCTGCCAATGCCATTAATCCAAAACTCTTCAATTGTACCTCTGACAGATTTTTTTTCTTTAGGGTAACGGCAGAAAGCAGACACGTTCTTTGCCAAAGGATCACGAGAATGGTCTCTAGCTTAGCTGATAACATTCTTCCCCTCTGAAACTTCTTGAGCTGGGCCCCCATAGTCCACATCACTCTCAGCACCACTGTTTTCCATGATTCTACTAGGGTTGACCATTAAGTCCTGCTTTTGAAGCATTCAACTGCTTTTATAGTCCAAAGTCCTAAAGTCTTTCTATCCCTCCAACAAGCAGCATGGTCAAGCCAGTCACAGTAATACCTCATGCTTGGTATCAACTTCTTAGTTAGTGTTCTGTTGCTGTGAAGAGACATCATAACCAATGAAGTTCTTAGAAAAGAAAGTAGAAGGAAGCATTTACTTGGGAGCTTGCGTGTAGTTTTGGAGGTTTAGTTCATGATCATTGTGTTGGGAAGCAGACAGGCATGGCACTGGAGTGGTAGTCCTCAGGCAGCAGGGAGAGAGAGAGAGAGAGAGAGAGAGAGAGAGAGAGAGAGAGAGAGAGAGAGAGAGAGGTGGTGTGAGCTTCTGAAACCACCACAAAGTCCCACTCCCGGTGACACGCCTCCTCTAACAAGGTCACGCGTACTCCAAGGAAGTCATGCCTAATTCTCCTAATTCTTCTCAAACAGTTTCACTCCTTGGTGGCTAAACATTCAGAGATATGGACCCATGGGAGCCATTTTCACTCTAACCATCATAGATACACAGAGAAAATCTCTGATCCAAAGTATGGGAGGGTATTTCTGGAGATGAGAGCCCAGGACAATGCTCCAGCTCGTTCTGAGAAGGCACACGAGAGCCAGCCATGTGATAGCTACGTGAAGTTTCAACTCACAGCTTCCGTGGGATTAGTGCACTGACTAAATCACATGCCAGGAGAAAAGATGATAAATATGTTTAAATTTTCTTAATAAGCAAAACGGAAACCAGAACCATGAGTATTTTATGAGAATTTCACGGAAAAGAATGACCTTCTTTTTAGTAGTTGTTTATTTTTTATTATTACCCCATCAAAATACACCCTCTAAGTTAAGGCCTATTTAATCCCCTCCCTTGGTTTACAGCTTTTCCTACTTACTATCACACATAAGAAGTTACCTCAATCTTTAATGGTTTAAAAATGATGCTGATTTTCTTTGTCTGTTGTTGTATAATAAGGCAGAGTTTAATGGGAATAGCTCATTTCCTTTCTACTCAGTGTTAATTAAGCAGTTCAAGAGAGGAGCTCTGTTATCACCCATTAGCACAAGCGATTCAAGGGATTGCCACTGGTATAGTTGTTCATGAGAAAGACTAGTCCATTTAAAAATATCTCAAGATTCAATGGGCACTAGGAAGTCCAGCCAGTGAATAAAGAACATAGATGATTCTGACTGCCTGACTTCACTTGGCCTTGTTTGTCCAGGTTCACCATCTGAGAGCAGTAGAGGCAGAGAGGACATCCTACCAGGACAGCAGCAATGGGCTAAGGTCTGTAGGTGAGAAACCTGACCAGGCACAGAATGCCAAGATTCCACTTAGAGGGAAGGGAAATACATCTGTGGAAATTAATGAGAAACACAGATATTCCATTGGAGTTCAAAAAAGCTGGAAACTGGTCAGGCCAGAAAAAAAGATCTAGAGAAATATGGCAGGGGGCAAATTTCATAGAGTTTGCAACATGATATTTAGAAGGGAAAAGAATTTGTTTTGCTTTCTACAGCAGGAGAGCAATCTTTATGTCACACGGTGAAGGAGGCATCCCAATTTTCCTAGATCCTGGTGAGACAGCACCAGGACTGCCCCCTTTACATGTGACACCTTCTTGTAACAGGAGAGTAATAGTTCAAAACTTAAGGGGCAGTGGAGTGCCTTTGGACCTGGACTTTACTGGGTAAGTAAATCAAATCATTTTCTCCTTCTGGATGTCTTTAGTCCCGATGATCACCTTAGGACATATTAGAAAAACCATGAAAATTCTGGAAGGATCCAAAGGAAATTTCTTTCCTGTAGTGTATGAAGGTTGAAACAGCCAAGCAAGGAAGGGGATGTTTGCTCTTGGAGGGTGTAGAATTTCAACCATAGACCAGAGAAGGCACTCCATCCTTGGAATGCTTGAAGTTTTATACAAGGCCCTTCATGGGCTGCTTGGACTCCTTCTACTTCAGGATACATCAGGCAAGAACTAGAGTGTTTGATTATGTTTTCAACCATGAATTTTCTCTGGCCTCATCAGGCAGGCATGGAAAAGATGAGACACCATCATCTTTTTAATTTTGTAGGCAATTGGTAAGGGATGCTATGCTCTTCCTTGTCAAGAAAAATCGTCAAAGAACAAACATATTAAACAAAAAGCCTTGCCATACCTGCATGTGCTGTTTTAAGGCTGCATGTATCCTCACTGCTGTCAGGATCATAATCATGCCCACATGTCTTCTAGCATCGTTAATGAACCTCCCTGGATGCTGAAGCGGGGACACTATTTCCTTCTGTCTTCTTCACTTCGGTCTTCTTTCTCGCAGCTCCAGATAAACAGTTTTGATTATTGTTTGTACTCTAAGCTTCTGCTCCCTCCTTGCTTTTCTCACTCTCCTCTCCTGGCTCCACCCTTTTCTCCCCTTCAGCTGTGTCTTAGCTCAGGCTGAAGAAACAGCATACAAGTGGCTCATAAATGACGCGTTTCCATAGCTTTAGGCCTGGAAGTCCTAGTCGCAGGTGGTCAGATTCTTGTGAGGGCCTCTTCTGGGTATAGACTGCTGTCATCTCTATACACCTTCACAAGGTGGAAAAGCAAGGGCTTTCTGAGAGCACTGGTACCATTCCCAGCTGCTCTTCCTTCATGACTCAATTTCCTCCTCCAAATCCCAGTTGTTGTTTTTGGTATTGTTTTGAGACAGAGCTTCTCAGCAGCTATGGAGCCAGTCCTGGAACCTGCTCTGTAGACCAGGCTAGCTTCAAACTCAAAGAGATCTGCCTGCCTCTGCCTCCCAAGAGCTTGGATTAAAGTGCCTGGCTAAAATACCTGTTCTTAATACTATCACGTTAAAGGTTAGAATTTCAATATTTAAAAAGAGAGGGCATGGAAAGATTGAATCCATTGTGGCCACAGTCCTCCTTCACTCACAGTTGCTTCTTCTATTGTAGACTGTTCCACTTTTTATTAACCCTTTTGGGTTATAGTCATTCCTTTTTATTCTCATTTCCTTGTTTTAAAACCATCATTTAAACACAAGAAATTCTTCTTCATTGGGAGAGTGCAAAGTGATGTTTTGATCTGATGTGCCTCAGAGGCGCCATCTTCTTTGTAGAGGATGTATTCTGCTTTTGCTGAACGGACAGCCAGAACCATATCTGTGCTGAGTTTAGCCACTGCTTAAGTCCTATTCTACTTTCTAGTCTCTTGTATTATATATGTTGGTTACTTTGAATACTACTTTAAATTTATTTATTGAGATATAGTTGCAAATAGCTTAGGCAGTCTTCCAACCTGCTAGGTAACCTAGAATGACCCTTGACTCCTAATCTGCTTGCCTTTACCTCTCCAGTTCTGGGTTTACAGGATGTGCCATCAAGCCTGACTTGAATACTCTTTTAAGGACTTTTTAAACTAATAAAAACTCTGGGAAAGCCATTTGTCATTTCTACCTCTTAGTATTTCTGCCTTTAAAATAAAAAAAAACTTTGATTAAGTTAAATCAAGTTTATTTTTTTCTAGCTCTGATACTGTAAGATTACATGTTTAGAGGCAAGATTGTCCATGAATGATGCAAAGTTTAATTCAATAAAACTTCTCAAGTAGTAGACGTAAGTGCACAAATTACTCGAAGTCTTTGGAGAAAGCTGATATATTAGGTTTCAGTTTTGGACATTTCCTCTTAAAATAAGGCATTTGTTTCTTAATAAGAGTGTTAGGGTCTTCAAATGAATATGGGTATAAATATTATTATGTAGAATATATATGGTATACCAATTTTGTCAACAATGCATCTCAATTACAAAACTCTTTAAAATATACCTAGTTATTAATTTATTTATTTAGACAAGGTCTCAATATGTTGCCCTGACTGGCCTGAAATTTATTATAGACAAACCAAGCTTGCCTGACCTCTTAGAGATCTGCCCTCTTTTTCCTTCCAGAGGCTGGGATTAAAGGTGTGTGCCATTGTGCCCAGGTCATCGCCAGTAACTTTAAGCGCTTATTGAAAATATTAAATGTGTATTAGTAAAAAGGTGAAGAATCTTCTTAAAATAGTTAAAACCCTAAAGAGTGCCCTAGCCTTGCATCATTATCCATGGGCATTTATGAATCATCAGAGAAAGCTCCACATACAGACAGATTTGGTTTTCTAGATAGTCTTTATTTGGTGGTGGTTGAGTGGGAAGAAGAAAGTGGAGGTAAGATTAGGGAAAGAGCACCACGTATAATAACTGTGGATATTATTAAGCAACAATGCTTGGGGACTGAAATAATCTTCCAGCAACTCTGCTGGGTGATGGATGAAGCATATTTTGGTACTCATCATAAATTTAATTCTGATCACATTTAACTTAATTATATGCTTCCTCTGAGTGTAATTCAAAAACCAGCCACGAAAGACTGTATAGGGTCAACTCCAGCTTCCTAAAAGCTAAAAAAAAAAAGGCATAAATTAAAAATGGGAAGTCAGGGAAGAAAAGAGAGCCAGCTATAGCCTTGACACCCAACTCCACCCTGTGTGACTCTTAATTTGAATATATTATTAGCACAAAATTAAATTTATAGTTGCCCACATAAAAACTGAAATTTCTGAGTTAACTAAGGAGGCTCCTCTGTCAGTAGCAAGTATGGAATTTTATCCTCTAGAAATAGACTGATTTTGATCATTTCTATAAGAATAACAAGAGCTATTATTGATATTTCATAGTTCTAAGGTGTGTCATCTTGTGTTAAAAAAAGTTCATGAAATGTTAGAGGCAATAAACAAGAACAAGAAAACAACCTCTATAATAACTTGGGATAGAATCATTGATCGGAGGTTTTGGTAGGTGGGCGAAAGTTATCTTTCTGAATGGAAGCATCACAGATAGGGCGCACGACGATAGCTGCATTAACCCTTGGGTTGAGGGTGATGCTCTTTCAACACGTAATAGATGTTTCCATATCTGTGTTTCTTGGAAGTAAATCAAAACAATTCTTAAGCTATGCCAGTGAAGAGATAAGCAATGAAGGCATCCTGCTTCCGTCAGCTCAGTCTTGAAACTTCCTGCTTGCCCTGTTTTTACTAGTGCAGTCATCTTTTACGTTAATGATTAAACAAATTAGCACAACATAATGGGTAATGAATGTAAGTTTCCGGAGTCATGCTATGACAAGGGACAGACAGTTTCACATTGTCAGGTACGGTGATCACAGGTGTTATACTAAATTTCCACTACTGGGTATGGCAGTAACAGAGAGAAAGACAATATGAGCTTTACGATCTTCACGGGTAAAATATTTTTATTTCGTGTAATTTATATAATTTCTTAATTTATAGAAGCAATGGTTGCTCATTTTAGAATGTCAGACTGTACAAAGATAGCTAAAGCATAAAGAGATGAAAATCTCCCACCCTCATCACTTCAAAATGTAAAATAAAATAACGTCTTAGTTACAGTTAATTCATAGTTTATCTTCACAGATACCAACAGTTTATAGTTTTAAAAACGTAGAACCAGTGCCAATCCAAATTTTCTGTAATTACTCCTACCTCCTAACAGTGCCTTAGGGAGTCACGGTCCTGGTCAGTTGCAGGTTTTCACTAATGTAAACCATGGCGGCCACCTTAATTGGAATGCTGAAGATGCTGAAGGTGGCCGGCATGCAATCCCTATCTCTCACACTACCCCTTGTTCCCTACTGGAGCTGTTCACATTCATTTCTTGGGCTCTGAAATCTGGACTGATGAACGTCTCTTTTCTACTGAGAAATCAAGGCGGCAGAAAGGTGTTCCACATCATGCCAATTCTTTCAGCACGATGAAAGGAAGGCAGGCCTCAGGGACCATGGGCACCCAGAGACACAGGAAGAGGAGTTCCTTTCCTTGAACAAAGTCACCCTTTCCAAAGGGAGAATTTCACCTAAAATCCCCTTGCTGGCCACAGAAAAGGCAATAAAAATTACTAGTGGTTCCTGGTTTCTTTTGTTTTATTCCTTGTTTACTTTTGATTAACATTTTGGTTCCTTACATTTGTTTTTAATTGATTAAAACATGCTAGTACTGCTCCATCTTTACAGGTTGGTAGGGGAAGCAGCAATGAGTAGTTTTGATTACATGACTTGAAATCATTATGTTCTCAGGATAGTCTTGTAAACACAGACCTCCCTCTCCCATGACCAAGAAAATAAGAGACTACATAGATGTTACCCATATCTGGATCCTACTAATATGAAACAGATACAGTGGACTTCACCTCAGAGAATACCCAGACACCAGACTTCTCTATCCCTTTGATCTAATCTCTTTTGCCACACAGGAGGCTTTCTGGTATGCCATTTAACTGCTTGAGCTCCCCGCCCATTGGCTTCTCATTGAAGCTGGAATAAAATTACCCTGGTACTAAACTGCAGAACTCTACAGGAGCAAGCATTGCTTACATTCCCAAGCTCATGCCCCTTCAATACAATTCCACTTCAAAGATTTTTCCTTGGACCATTCTTTTCGTGATCTTTTAAAACCACGGCTCTAGGGCTGGTGAGATGGCTCAGCAGGTAGGCCTTGCTGATAAACTTGACAACCTGAATTCAATCCCTCTTAGCCATGCAGTGGAAGAGAGAATGGACTCCTCCAGGCTGTCTTCTGGTCTCCATGCTGTGCGTGCACACATTTACACAAACACAAATAAATGTAGTGTTAAAAAATTAAGACAATGCCTATGTTTTGTCTTCTTCCCCCTCTTGTCTAAACCAAGCACATCATCACATTATTCTATTGCACTTCATTTCCAGAACCTGACACTGGCATTTTTTAATTTACTTATTGCTTATCTCTCTTGATAAACTAAGTATAGAACCCAAGATGGAAGGGCTATCTCATCCAGATGACTCTATCCCAAGAACTTGCAACATTTTTTGCACATTTATTTGCTCTTTCTCGACACCTCCTCTTTAATGTCCCATACACAGTCAAGTGCTTTCTCTTCACACCTTGGGGGTGAGAAGTCAAGGAAAGTGGTCACTCTGACCAGAAGAGGTAGCTTTATCTCCCAGTTTCTGGGCTGAGCAGCACTACCTGTCCCCGTGGGAGCCTTGTGCCTGCTGAAGATGAAAAACATAAAATCAAAAGTGTTCAAACATGTTGACTTTATCAGCTATCCGTGTTGCATAAAGAACATCTGCAATATCAATCTGTTGAAGCCATAGATGAATATTAGACTCACAGAGCATCTTCAAGCATGCCAACTGTTGTGCCTGCCCACGGTTGTACATAAAACATGCCTAGTGCTCTCCCAGGAATGCACACGCCACCAGCTGGTACTTTTATCGCCAATTTTCAACCTAGTAATTAACTCTTAGAACCCCTGTGTTATGCCAGAGTTCAGTTGAGGCCTTTGCTTGGATAATCTCCTTCCAGCTGCTCGAGGGCATGCTGGACTTACTCGTACAAATAACAAAACTCAAACTTAATTTCCCAGCATCACATCGCCAGCCCATTCTAGGGACAAGATTTGAACCCAGGCCGTTACTAACAGTGGAATCTTAAACAAAAAGTCCACTTCTCCAAGATTGGTAGGCAACAACTTCAGGTATCTCTTCTGCCCTTGAGACTCAGTACAGCTGCAAGTATCATAGCTTAAAAGTATGATCAAGTCATTTTTAGCATCGCTCTAGCATCATGAAGACTTAGAGAGAATGCTCAGCTTCTCTGGTTTTCCCATCGCTGCAGAGTGTAAACGGTGTTCCAACTGCTCACAGTCCGCTCTGGTCTCTGTAGGTCTGCCTGCTCACCTTCTCCCATGGTTACACAGTGTGAATGGTGCTCCAGCTACTCACAGTTCATTCTGGTCTCCGTAGGTCGTCCTGCTCACCTTCTCCCATGGTTACACAGTGTGAACGATGTTCCAGCTGCTCACAGCCCGTTCTGGTCTCTGTAGGTCTGCCTGCTCACCTTCTCCCATGGTTACACAGTGTGAACGATGTTCCAGCTGCTCACAGCCCGTTCTGGTCTCTGTAGGTCTGTCTGCTCACCTTCTCCTCTGCGTTCTCCTCATCCCTCCACACTCAACTCATACGTCTTTTATCACCTCCTTAGAGGAGTTGATGAGTACCCCGTGATGTGTCTACCCTGTAGTTCACTGGACTTTATCACATCTCCCATCGTCCTCAGCTGTGTTCATTGTTTTATGTCTCTCTTCTAGGAAGAATTTCCAAGATCAGGCTTTGGCATTTGTTCCAAGGGCATGCTTGATACTGTGATACCTTTCGAAAACTTTTTTTTAAATTCTGAAAACCAAAAGAATACATAAACCAGAATAGCCAAAATATTAAAAATGCCAATTGTAAAGCTTTCATGAAATTGTTTGGCTGTATCTACAGAAGCTAAGCATGATGTCAGATCTAGAAATTCTACTTCTGAGTATATTCTCTAAGGAAACAAATGTTTATGATCACCCAGTAACTTGCTCTAGAAGGTTTATAATGGCTACAGTTTATGATACCAAAGACTGGAAAGCCCCCAAATACCCACAGGCACGACAATTTACAAAGAGATAATGGTATTTATTGGCATTGCATGTGTACATAAGTCTACAAAGTGCAACTGTGAAGTAACAAGGAGGAAGCCATGGTAGATCTCACAACCAGCACTGAAGACCATAAAAAGCCAGGCACAGAAGGGCATGTCTGTGTAATTCCACCTCACAGGCAGAAAGGGGAAAAGTGGATCTCTGGGTCCGCAGTGCAGTTCTCTTTATGGAGGAGGACCTGCCTGGAATGGATGACATGGCGTCTCCCTGGCTGTTGGTGTGCTTTGTTCTTTACCGGGATCTGGCTCTGAACAGTCCTCACTGAGGGCATAGCTTTGTTGCTCTCAGATCTGTTTGGTACTGTGATAAAGTAATGGAGGTGCAGTATGAGGAGAGGAAGGAGGGCAAATAAAGGAAACACAGCGAGGAGAGACTGTTTTGGAAAGTGCAGCAAATTATGGGGAGAAAAAAAATTTCATCTACATGAATTTCCAGGTCTCACAATTTGCTTCAAGGTTTTCTCCAGAATGATAGAATCACATCCAAGTTAGCATGGAATCTCTCTGGAAAGCTAAACCCTGTGTGTATGTTTGTGTGTGTGTGTGTGTGTGTGTGTGAGAGAGAGAGAGAGAGAGAGAGAGAGAGAGAAAGTAGATTGTATGGAGGCCTAAAGTCAATCTGGGGTGCTAGTCCTTAGGTGCTGTCCAGGTTTAGCAGACAGAGTTTCTCACTGGCTTGCTAAGTGAGCTTATTCTAACTGACTAGCAAATCCCAAAGATCTGCCTGTCTCTACCTCTCCGGTGCTGGAATTACAGGTGCGCACCTCCACGCAGGCCCTTAGAATGGGTTCTGGGGCTCAACCTCAGGTTCTCGTGTCTCCAAGGCAAGGACTTTAATGACCGAACTATCTCCCGAATCTAAAAGTTGGAGTCTTGTTTTATGTCTAAAATTTTAGGTCACTTTCTGTCCAACTGAACCCTTACTCTTTGTCAGGAGCAATGTGGCATCCCTGAAAATGGGCGTGTCAGACCCAAGCATCTGTGTGACGAACAGCGAATACCCAATTCCAACTCCTTCAGCTTGGAACAGTTTTACTTGGCTTGGAGAGGGTGACGATTGTCAATTGTGCATGAAGGAAGTGGTTTGATTACATGTAGGCATCTCTCCTTTCCGGACAGTGAAACTGATGGGTGTTCACAGCCCCTGCGAATTTGCAAAGAGTGGATTCTTTTCACAAGCCAGTGGCTCTGTCTGGCAATGTTCCACGGCAATGACATATCCATACTGTTTCTTTAATAAGTTCAAGGTTATATTTCTTCCCTGTCACAGGAATAGGATTTGATCTGTGTTTCTTGGCCAGGGTAGGTACATGAAGATCAAACACGAGCTTTGTCAAATGAGACAGTGGCTTTCTGCTGAAGAAAATGAATTTTTCCCCTTTTCCTAAGGCAAGTAAGTGAGAACATTGGGAGCTATGAGAGTGTTGAATTTCAGATTCAGTGAACTAGCAAAAGCCCCACTATGACACAGTGTTTCTGTCTATACATTTCCACGGCTCCTTGGGAGCACAAAAAAAAACCTCAGACTGACCACTATGATGGATATTAGCCCTTAATACTGATAATGGATATGAAAAATGTTGTATATTTGATTCGAAATGAGTACACCTGTGTGAGGGGTGTGCATTTGTGTGTGTGTGTGTGTGTGTGTGTGTGTGTGTGTGTGTGTGTGTGTGTGGTCCATACATTAGAGTAACTTGAGGACACAGGGAATCACAGATCATAAATTAGTGAGTAAAACTGTCTGAAGGACACCCCCTAGCTGCTCACACCTTTTCTAGAGAGGTACACACCTTTACTTTTATGGACAGTTAAAAGCAATTGTGTCCATCCTATATGCTTGTAAGATTTATAATTGTCTTTGGTCTGCATGTAAGATTTGTGTTCTCATATAAACTCAGTAACCAGAGTCTCATCTACATGATGAAACACACAAGCACTGTTTTATTAGAACAATGGTCAACACTTGCTGGCTTCACTCTTTTCCTTACTACTTTGACTAAAATTTCCCCTTATGGTACCCAGAATTCTTGGGATTCCTTGTACATAGACCTCCCTCCTCAAATAAAAGTATTCCTGGGAATTTACTGTCTTCATTTATTATAGATTATGAGAAGTTGCGATCAATAAAATAATAGTATGTATAACTTTAAGTTTCCTGTAGGCTGATTTCAATAGTAAGCAGGTCATATTCTGAGGTTCGTAGAGGACATGAGTTATAAGAAGAGAAAGAGAGGGGGCTTTCACAGGGTGGAAGCATGTGTCATGGTGTCCCTTATTACAATTAGCATAGCATCTTCTGATGCTTCGACTGATAAGCAAAGTGGTTGGAGGAGGTGTGGAAGCAAATGCCAACCAGATACCTGAGCAGCATTTGTAAATCCAGCAGCTAGCCAAAGCAACTGGGGTCCGATTACCTCAAGACCAATTTCTAGCCCTATGTAAAGTGAAGGGGAAGCCACCAGAGGCTGTATGCCCCACAGGGCTGGTAGGGCTGGGGAACTCCAGGCTCCTCCAAAGAAGATTAGGGATTATGTCTTGCTCCTGCCTCTGGCCCTTGCTCTGTTCATTCATCTACCCCAGTCCCCAGTCTGCTCAGTTATTTGAAATGAATCATGTACTTCTTTGGGAAATGGTGAAAGGCTCTGGATGCCTTAAGGGGAAAAAACGCACGTGTGTGTGTGTGTGTGTGTGTGTGTGTGTGTGTGTGTGTGTGTGTGTAAACAAGGGTGTCTGTCTTAGTTGAGATTTCCTATAATGATACCCACAATGAGGATTTCAGGGAAAGCAGTTTATTTGTATAGTATAAGGGACAAGGGGACACTCAAAAAGTCATCTTAGACCAATTTCTTCAAGAATTATGTTTGTGGGGGTGGGGCACCTGAAGGTTATGTAGCCCATGGGTAGATTAATGACTTCATCTATTAACACCTTTGAGAAGGACCAAGTTACATGTTCAACAATGTTTTCAACTTGTAAATTAGGCTAGATGGAAGGGAGTCTGTGAGTCACTAAGCACCTTCAGCAAGAGTCCTGGGGGCTCTTCAAGCTCTTCTGACTCACTGTGTCTCACAGGGCTCGTCCGTGGCTTCTCTTTATGAGAGTCTCTACCTATGGACTGGCATGATAATGGCCTTTGTCACTCTTGGGAAGAAAGGTGCCCTGGCCCATGATGCCATGAGACTAGGAGCTCTAACTCGTATGGGACGCTCCTCCAATTTTGTTCCAAGCAATGGTTGAGTCAATAGGGCAGTTCTATCCCAGACTTTAGGATACTGAATTTCATCAAGCCAGTGCACTAGAATTATGAGTCACCATGGCAGTAGGAATTAGGTACCAGAACATTTACTGACCAGGTCATTCTTCAGTTCTCCAGGCCTTTTCATATCCTCCAGGAAATGGAGAAATTGGTGCAAAAAGGCCTGGTTCGCTCATGAGCCAGAAAGACTTAGTCATATATAACCTGGGGATAAGTTGACCCTTACAGGTCATAGTGCTATGGCAAAGATAGTGTCATGATGCCGGAAAGTTGTAATATCACATATTCCTGGACTTACAGAGGAACAAAGACCCCATAAGGTCATTGCAAATCAAAAACCTTTAAGTCCAAAGTGCATTGAACACAGTCACTCTGTTGAACATAGTAGGCATTTTCAGCCACATCACCCGCCTTAAATGGGTTCAGAACACTTGTATTAAGGTTGTTTAATGCAAAATTTACTTCATTTTAAAATTTTGGACATTTCTCATGATAAATTGGATCCTGTACTGAAAGTAACACAGGTCACATGGATACATAGGTTGCCTGGTCATACAGACCGGAAGGCAGGGACCCTCTGCAGCTCATCTACTGTCTTGTATTCACTGAAGTGGGGTTATGATTCTGTTCACCCACCACATTCTCCAGCATTAACAGACAAGACCAGGGGCCCTGCTGGCTTTTAAAAAACCTTTAGCTGAGTGAATCAGTTATAGGATCACTTTAAGCACGGCGCAACGTATCCATAATATTAAATGATACTTGCTTTACAAAATGGGAATCCCATGTTCATGGACAAAGTTACATGTAGTTGTTTGTAGTGGGTTTATTGATAATTGATAAAATACAAAGAGAACTAATGAATGAGTAAGTGGTGTGCCGACAACGTATCATGGGGCAGCCGGTCAATGAGCTCCTAAGAATCAAAAGTAACAAACTAGTATTCTGAGCAGCAGCGTGAAGGAATCTCCATGTGGAAAAGACTATGTAGGAAAAGACTACTGACTACATAGGCCCCCAAATATGATGATACCTATGGAAAAGCTAAGTTGTGAGGGACAGAACACTGGCTTGCAGCTGCCTGGACCTTCCTAAACCTAACCTTAGGAAGAGGGGACATGGGAACAGCTCAAGGTGTTTAGCAGGGAGAAGAACTATTCAGGGCTGCCTGATATACCTGTCAAAACTGGCTAAATAAATTATACTTCAATGAGCCTGCCTCCCAAAAAATAAGAAAGAGAAAACTGGTAGATCTATATTAAGTCACTAAGATAGTGTTGACTTGGGAAGGGATAGAAAGGTATCAGAAGTGTCATAAAAGCCACAAGGAGGTTTGGGTAGTGGGGTAATAAGATATTAGGGTATCTCTTCCAGAACCCAAAGTTGCTAATAGTTTCCTGGAGCCACGAGTTCTGGTTGTGACCCCTTCTTACAATTATTCTAGGATTATTAATATCAATGCTCCCCTCTCTCTCTCACACACAGACGTACACATAAACACTGACTTGACCTACTCACATGCACACTGACCCACACACTCACTTGACCCCTCCCCACACTGACCCAGCTCCCTCACACACACACACACTCAACCCCCCACTCACCCAAACTCCCCCTGACTTACACTCACTTAACCCACTCAAACACACACACACACACACACACACACACACACACACACACTCACACACAAACACACTCACCGACCCACTTACATATACACTGACCCACACATACTCACCCAACCCCCCACTCATCCCCCTCACACTCACCCGACCCACTCAAACACACACTGACCCACCCACGCACACACACACATTTACATATACACACACCCAACCCATTTACATGTACACTGACCCACACATACTCATCCAACCCCCCCACAGTCACCCCCCACACTCACCTGATCCCCACACACTCACTCATCCCACTCAAACACACACTAACCCACCCACGCACACACAAACACACTCACCAACCCACTTACATATACACTGACCCACATGCATACTCACTCAACCTCCCCACTCATCACCCTCCACATTCACCCGACCCACTCAAACACACTGACCCACCCACACACACCCACGCACACACACACTCACCGTCCCACTTACATATACACTGACCCAC